>CM076582.1:89935841-90028341 GCA_034641835.2 Pinus albicaulis
CTTAGGGGAAAAGAAGCATCAATTTCTAGCTCTTTGATATACTAAAGAGTATGGATTATGGGTGAAAATGTGAAGCTGGGTTACACTTTTTGCCCTTTTTTGAGAAATTTTTTTCATTTTTTTGGGTTCTTCAACTTTCTGCAAACTATAACAATTTTTCCGTGTAGAATTTCATTTTGCGGTAAAAATAAAAGTTGTGAGAAATTTTGTTAGCTTTCTATTACTTATTTTTTGAAATTTTTTTATGCGGATTTGATATGTCAACTTAGCGTTTCTTTGAGTGTGTGTTTCTTAACAATAAAAGAATTCATAAGTAGTCATGTTATGTGGCAACGTTGTATTCATTGAAAATTCTTGTTTTTGAAAAAACAAAATGTGTTACAACAATCTAGACAGAGTCTACTTTGGTTTCATCATATTTACAAAGCCAATGGATGCATATCATAATTACTAGAATTTTTTGAAATGGTCTAATACGAAAAACTGCGTATTTTTTATATGTTTCGTGTGGCAACAAATTTCTTAACATACAAGTTATAAACTAAAAATCTAAAAGCTACCCATTACAGTCAACGGACCAATGTAATGCCCCATAATTTTTTAAAATTTTTTTACAATGTATTTTGGGAGATACAAAATTTTGATTTCACTGAATCACGATGACCCTCAAAAATTGTTTGCACTCATTTTATTAGAAAAATAATTAAAATTAATAAACGTTTACGAAATTTCATAAAATTTATATTTCCTGAAAGTAGATTCAATTCTGAAAATGCTTGTCTTGGTTCCGACAGTTAATTAACAAATTTTCATAGAGTTTAATCAGTCCAAAGTTGCAGAACCGTTTTCAGAGCTTGGCTCTGCGTAATCAGTGACGCGATAGTTCGGCCGAACTATTAGCGACAGTTCGGCCGAACTATGTTTTCCGCTTACGGGTCGCTAAAACTAACGGCTTAATAGTTTGGCCGAACTTATTATCAAAATTTCGGCCGAACTATTGTGTAATTTTCCGTCGGCCGGAATTTTTTGTGGAGCCCCCTACAAAACACACATTTCGCGGTCAATATAAATTGCCGCGAAATGATTCACAATTTTCGCACATTTCGCACTTCATTTCATCTTACAACTTGGTTTGAATTCAAAAATTTTTCTTCAAAGTTTGGGGTCAAAAATTTTTTTTGGAAGACATTTTCTGGAGGCGGCGTGATTTTTCTTGGAGGTTCAAAGTTTGAATTTAAAAAACTTTTTTGGAAGACATTTTTGGAGGCGACGTGATTTTTCTTTGAGGTATGTACGTGTTTTGTGTTGAAATAAATCTTTTGAGCTTTTTGTTCAAAAATTTTTCTTTACATTTTAAGATTTAAAGAATTTTTTTGGAAGACATTTCTTGGAGGCGGTGTGATTTTTCTTAGAGATATGTACGTGTTTTGGATTGGATTACATATTTTTTAGAAAAGATTTTTTTAAATTAAATCTTTTGTGATATTGTTTGTAATTGAGTTATTGTCTAATTTTTTAAAGGAAATTTTTTAAACCTCATACCCTATTATCATGGGAAATCGAAGAACTTGTGTGAGAAAATATGATCGAAAAGGAAAGCCCGAGGAACGTAGAGAAGAGACGAGACAATATCGCAAAAGAAAGTTAGAAGCTCTCTCAAATATTGAAGAGGAAAATCAACCTCAAGCAGAAATTGAAGCAGGTATGTAAATGTAAATATTACATGCTCTATTGATATATATTTAAATTTTCCTAATGTAAAATGTAACGCTTAATTTTTATTTGATAAACTAGTTTGAAAAATATTTTGTTTGATGTAAACAGACAGAGATATTCCTCAAAATATTGAAGAAGAAAATCAACCTCAAGCAGAAATTGAAGCAGGAATGTAAATGTAAATATTATGATCTATTGATATATTTTTAAAGTTTTCCCAATGTACAATGTGAAGCTTAATTTTTATTTGATGAACTAGTTTGAAAAATATTTTGTTTAATGTAAACAGACAGAGATACTCCTCAAAATATTGAAGAAGAAAATAAACCTCAAGCAGAAATTGAATCGGGTATGTAAATGTAGATATTATGATCTATTGATATATTTAAAATTTTCCTAATATTTATTGACATATTTATTAATCTAGTTATTTATTGAATATGTACTATTTTTTCGAATATGTACAGATGAAATCACTATCGATAATGAGATGTTAGAAAATGTCGACACTCGCACATATGGAGATAAAAAAACTGACTATTTTATACGATATCGTGTCGAGAAAATTTTGGAAATGTTTTTCAAAACTGAGGTGACAGTTCAAGCTCAAATGTTGAAATGTCTCTTATCATCAAGGAAATTAAAAGAAGCGACGACACTATTGGGTATTCGAAAATCAACCAAAGATAAAAAAATGAAACAAGAGGTGATAAAAAATATGAGTAGTGCTATAGAGTCAATTAAGAGATCTAGAGATAAAAATGTTTCAAATATACGTAGAGGAATACAAATGGCAATGGTTTCACCAAGTACTCAAGAGAATCGTTTGAATCTAACATCTATGGCACGAGCACTGGGAACCTCGTGAAAAACTTTGCACAAACATCGAAAATTTCGATTGCAAATAGACGTAAATGATGAACTCGCTTGTTGGAGAGCTATTTGTAGGCAACCATACAAAGATAGACTTGGAGAAGATGTTAAAAAAATAATATATGAATATTGGAAGAACAATTCGCGTGTTTCACCCACTGCAAGACATGTGATGCGAAGAATAATAGCACGAAATCAATACGAAGAACATGAAAAACATCTCTTGGAAACCACTCAAATAGAGTTATTCAACAAGTTCAAAGAAGAGAATCGTCAAATTCAAGTTTCACTCAATGCTTTTGTTCAACAAAAACCATGGTATGTAAAACCTATCACCGTACGCGACACTTGTTGTTGCCGTTATCATGTGGAATTTGAGTTATATTATGACACATTCCTTGATTTCGGTAGAACATTGTGGAATGATTCACCTCCTCCTTCCACTATCCGTGAATTCATATCTCAAATTCTATGTGAAAGAGAAAGCGATGAACTATTTTACAAAAAGAAATGTGTTGGTGGTAAAAAATGCGATGATTGTGGAAATTTGACTAAATTTCAAAACAAATATCGTATTGATATAAATGATCAATCATTGTCCAACATGAAAGTGAAATGGAAGAGATACGAATATACCAGTACATCGATTCAAAGTGCAGATAGTGTTAAAAGAATCGAATTACGAGAAGACGAATTTTTTCTAATAGACTTTTTGAGAAAGTTTGAAGCAGAAATTTACAAATACACCATGCATTCCCATAGAGCTCGATGGCAAGACTTGCAATTCAAAAAATCTCGTGAAGTTTTTCTACCAGGAACCATTTTGTCAGTGATTGATTTTGCAGAAAACTACACATTTGCTCCACAAAAAGAAATTCAGAGTGAATACTATCACTCTGACCAAGTCTCCATGCTCGTCCATATTCTATATAGACATGCTGAACAAAATGTTGATCATATAGAAAGCACAAGTGAAAATCGACATATCATTAAAGAATATCATTTTTATATCAGTGACGATCGTACGCATGATACATGTTTTGTACAACATTGTTTTGGAAAAAATTATGATTCATTGAAAAATCGTGGAATAACATTCAATGAACATTGGATATGGTCAGACGGATGCGCAGGTCAATTCAAATCTGCACGATCATTTTTTTGGTTGTGTTGTCTTCATAAGAAAACCTCTATTAAACATTGTTGGAATTTTTTTGAGACCGGCCATGGAAAAGGAGAACATGACGGTGCAGGAGCATGCATAAAACGAGTACTTCGAAGATATCAAATGAACCACTTTGCACGCCGACTTGCAAACGCTGAAGAAGTTGTTCAATGGTGCAAAAATGCTCTAAGCCATGAGATTAACCCATCACGAGAAGTGCAAAGGTACATTCATTTTAATTTATATTGGTAATCTAATTTTAAACATTGTACATTTATCATGCAATGATTATTTTTAATTGTATTTTGATATCATATTTACAAATTCTTTTTCCAATTTTCCATATAAAGGTTTTTCTGGCATATTGGAATCGGAGACGTAAATAGATCAATTGGAAATGAAGTTGGAACAATAAAAGGGACTCGAAAATTGCATTCAATTCAAACAAAATTGTCCACAAATGTGTTTGCATTGGATAAAAGAAAATATTCTTGTTTTTGTGATGTTTGCATAGACAACACAAAATCCAATGACGTCTGTGAAAACAAAATGTATGTGAGCGATTGGAAACATACAGAGCTAAATACAAAGGGAAAAATGTCTGTTGCAATGATTGAAGAAATGGAATCAAAGGAAACTACAATATCATCCGATGGTGATCGAGTTTCTGATCTTGTTAGAGAAGGTAACAATTGAATTACTTTTTAATGATTTAAAGATTTACAAATTTAAATTTAAATATGCATAATTAAATGTTAAATTTATTTTATTGTGCAGGAGATGTTTTTGATGTAATTGCACCTATTGACAACGATGAAAATGTGAAGTATTATTTGATGCGTTGCACTGAAAAAAAAATGAAATTATTACAAGACTATAATGATCACGGATTTCAGTATGACAAAGGGTCTATTATACTGAAAGGTTATTTTTTCAAACAAACTCGTCAAAGTGGAGACTTTGTTTACTTCGAAGACTATGAACCTGATTCCATATTGTCAATATAGTCACTTGGTGTGTGCAGCACGCATAAAGTTGATAGAAGTTCAATCAAAGAAAAAATCAAAAATTAAGAAATGGAAAATGTCAAAATCCGATCATGAACGGATTATTGAGGATGGAATTCCATTAGAATTTTTTGAGTGAAGTGTCAGGACAACAATTTATTATCTTTTAAACCTTTCAGTACTCAACTAAAAATTGAACTGCTCATGTTATTTGTGGTTTGCAAATGTTACAAATTGTTTGGGTACAAGCACGTGCTCTAGTTTCCACTGAAAATAGTTTTTCTATACATGTGCATTGATTAAAAATGTTAAATGTGTATTGGATATATATATTCTAGAATGAAATTAATTGTTCTTGTATATTAATTGTTTTTGTATATGTTCTCCGACCATATGGTACAAACTATTTCACTTTATTTTGTAAAGTCAGATTCGGTCCCCATATGGCCTAGCCTCCAAGGGACGAGATAACAAGTGGTTGTCCCCACTTGCCCGAATCTCGGCTTTTAAGTACAATTTTACTGTTTATGTCGAAAGGCTTACATGATGTCCTAGCCAAAGATAGATTCTCTTTGTTTCAAGTTTCTAGTAAAAGTTGTCACTGAATGCCCCGCTCGAACTCTTGTAGTAAACACCATACCTCATCTCTCTTGCTCTCCAATATTATTAGGTTTAATTATTATAACACAAAAATCGTTCTAGACATTATCAATAATTTTTTTCGCTTAAAGTAAAATCAATGAACATTATTAATCCAATGTCTTTACAAGTAATGTACCATCATACATGCAATTATATCAAATTAGAAATCAACATATACAATGAAATCAATGGGGATTGTCTTGTTGCAAGTAACATAATTTCAATTTACCATATGTGAAAATGTAGGTTGAAACCATCCAAAACTTTAAGTTGTAAATTGAAACCATCCAAAACTTTAAGTTGTAAATTGAAACCATCCAAAACTTTAAGTCTTAAAACCCTTTCGATTATATATTGTGCATCATTAAAACATTTAACATTTAAAGTTAATTAAATATCACATGCAAAATGTAGATTGAAACCATCCAAAACTGGAGTTTTAAAAACTTCACATGCCATGCCAATTATAATTCAACAATCCAACAAAAACATTTAACAAATTAAATATCACACGCCACACTAAGGCGACCACACTAAGAGGATTGGTGCACTTCGTTTGGAAGGAGTCAATATATGTCGTATTGGAGCGATTAGACAGAATTCGAAAAGGAAAGAGCTTGAACCAATTCAAGCAAGCCCAGGATCAAATTGTTATATGGAGCTTCATGAGAAGAGATATGTGAAAAGCACTGTTAAGCCAAGGGCTAGTTTGAAAAACATATTGGAAGAGGAAATGTTGAAGAAGATTGCGAAAGTAAGGCACAAGACAAGGAGGAATGATGATGAAAGTTCCTTGGACTTGAGATTCATGTCTACAACCGTACATGGGAAAAAGTTCTCTGCTTTGATAGACACGGGGCTACCCATAGCTTCCTAAGTCGAAAGGCAGCTTCATCTCTTAGAAAGAGGAAGGCTAGCATCGAGAAAGAGTTCAGTGCTTTCAAGGCAGTCAACTCAAGGATAAAAGTAGCATGACTGGTGTCATGAAAAGCACACATGTGAGAGTAGGGTCATGGTTTGGAAAGATAGACTTAAGAGTCATTGACATGGATGATCATTCTATGATGGACCATACCAATGATGGACAGAGACATGAACTCTTAATTCTTGTGATCAATCTTAAACTATTTTATGAAAGATAGATAAACCATTTAAATATTTAGCTCAAACTCTTGTAGTAAACACCATACCTCAAGTCTCTCTTGCTCTCCAATATTATTAGGTTTAGTTATTATAACACAAAAGTCATTCTACATTGTCAATAATTTTTTGCGCTTACACTGAAATCAATGAACACTATTAATCCAATGACTTTACAAGTAATGTACCATCATACATGCAATTATATCAAATCAGAAATCAACATATACTACATAATGAAATCAATGCGGATTGTTTTGTTACAAGTAACATTTCAATTTACCACATGTGCAAATGTAGGTTCACATTCTATCATTCATGTAGTTTTAAAAACTTCAGATACCATTAGAATTATAATTCAACTATCCAACAAAAACATTTAACATTAAATATCACATGCCATGCCAATTATAATTCAACTGTCCAACAAAAATATTTAACATTAAATATCAAATGTCAAATGTAATTCAATGACAACATTACTTCACATTCACATGCCAAAAGTACTAAAACCATCCAAAGAAAATTGAAATCAATGAACAAGTTATTAATCCAATGACTTTACAAGTAATGTACCATCATATGTATGCAATTATATCAAATCAGAAATCAACATACATGGATGATCATTCTATGATGGACCATACCAATGATGGACCGAGACATGAACTCTTAATTCTTGTGATCAATCTTAAACTATTTTATGAAAGATAGATAAACCATTTAAATATTTAGCTCAAACTCTTTTAGTAAACACCATACCTCAAGTCTCTCTTGCTCTCCAATATTATTAGGTTTAGTTATTATAACACAAAAATCATTCTACATTGTCAATAATTTTTTGCGCTTACACTGAAATCAATGAACACTATTAATCCAATGACCTTACAAGTAATGTACCATCATACATGCAATTATATCAAATCAGAAATCAACATATACTACATAATGAAATCAATGCGGATTGTTTTGTTACAAGTAACATTTCAATTTACCACGTGCAAATGTAGGTTCACATTCTATCATTTATGTAGTTTTAAAAACTTCAGATACCATTAGAATTATAATTCAACTATCCAACTAAAACATTTAACAATAAATATCACATGCCATGCCAATTATAATTCAACTATCCAACAAAAATATTTAGTTCATTAAATATCAAATGTCAAATGTAATTCAATGACAACATTACTTCACATTCACATGCCAAACGTACTAAAACCATCCAAAGAAAACTGAAATCAATGAACAAGTTATTAATCCAATGACTTTACAAGTAATGTACCATCATATGTATGCAATTATATCAAATCAGAAATCAACATATATAATGTAATGAAATCAATGGGGATTGTCTTGTTAGAAGTAACATTTCAATTTACCACATGTGCAAATGTAGGTTCACATTCCATCATTCATGTAGTTTTAAAAACTTCAAATGCCATGCCAATTATAATTCAACTATCTAACAAAAACATTTAACATTAAATAACACATGCCATGCCAATTATAATTCAACTATCTAACAAAAACATTTAAAACATTAAATATCACATGCCATGCCAATTATAATTCAACTATCCAACAAAAACATTTAACATATATGTCCAAAAATATGTCCAAAAAACATATTGTAATAAAATATGTCCAAAAGTTGTAAATCTCACTCAAGTATCAAACTGTATCAAGTTTAACAAATTTTAAAACCATCTAAATTTTGAAATAAAATCAAATCTACTGTATGTCTTGTCCGTCAAATGGAAGATCTAGCCTCTGGGTCCCGATTGACTCGCTATCTTGTAAAGGGAAAACCTACATACACAATGTACATGTACTTGAACATTAAAATTTGAAGTTTTAAAAATTAACGAGAATATATATATCTAGAACTTCATGTAAAAAACAAAATATAACAAAAAAATCGCACAATACCTCGTAAGGTTGCCTCTCCATTTGATGAAGAGTATCTGCCATAGAAACATCTCTAGTGGTAACCTGTACAATATACATGTACAGTTAAATATAAATTTATATATATATATACAGAAATAATTTATATAAATTAAAAACTTTCAAATGAAAATGCACGTGTGTACATATATATAAACTTATTTGAACAATAATATTAAAAAAAAGAACTAAAGACAACTTCTTCAAATGCTGTGGATGTCCCTATCTCCGTCTCTAAAGTCCTCGGATTAAAAAAATCTTCTATACAAACCTAAATTCAAAAATTTTTAAATAACTCAAAATATAGATCTCTCTCTCTATATCTCAATTTTTTATGGAACTTTTTGAGGTAACATAAATTTTGAACTTGTGAAAAATTGTCCATACTTGTTCATCTCCCAATGAAGTAGAAGGTATATCTCCTAAAGAAGAAGAAGGTACCGGGATCCCAAAAACATCAGACGGAATCGGTACCTGTTAAAACATTTTATCGAATTATATATATACATACATGTACATGTGTGGCAACAATTATTTATTTTAGAGTCACTTAAAAAACACTAACATACATGTGCCAACATATCATGATGGTCAGACCCAGCTGCATCGTTTAAGCCAGAGGTCCCGAACGTAATATTAACATTTTCATCACGCATCATGCATGAGAACTGCAAATGGTGTTTTAACATATAATCATACATTTTTGTTAGATTAATGTACACATACAAATAAATGTATACATGTGTACATACACATGTATTTATTACAAATTGTTCACATGTATATGTAAATATAATTTCAAATCCTAAGGTCACTAACACATACCGTTCCGGTGCCCTCTTCCTCACGAAAAATTAGGTCTTGCAGACCATTGCGACAATTTATTACGTATGTTCGGAGATCTTCAACATTCATGTTGTAAATCTCCTCATCTGTATGATAAACAAAATTGGCACGTGCATATTCACGTGCTCTTTGTCGATTTAAGCCAAGATCGACTCCACTCAATCCGTTATGAACATTTTCAATCATAACATCTCTTGCTTCACGACTTATTTGAGAAGTCGCATCCATCTCTGATCGCAAGGTTTCGACTCGAGACGGTCGACTCACCAATGGCGGCTCAGGGCGAGGCAACTCCACATCTTGCTTTGCGCCCTTACGTTGACATAATCGACCTCTCCCCGGGCCAAAAAATTCTGAAGGAAGATCATTGTAGTCGGGTTTCATACCCTTAAAAAATTCTGCATAAAACATTTGTGCAAAATAAAGAGGAACCTCATCGTTCCATGGAAGCCTTCCAAAGACCGCAAGATGTCGACTATACAAATATTTTGCTATGTCTGGGTGCTTGAAATACTGCACCTTCAACATCTTTCTTTTTGGCCCTTCCTTAAAATTAAACATTGACTTAGCCTCCTGTCTTGAAACTTGTTTTTTTATGTCCTTCCATTTATCGGGACCTATCACTGCTTCTCTTCTCTGTCTCATCACTTCTACAAACGAATCAGTGGTTGGCCCCAAATCTTTGTACACTTTTACCATTTCACTCAATGAATGTGTAACTATCCGTAGGCTTTGTCTACTCTCAGCAGGTAGAGTCAAATCCTGGAGATCTGTCTGCAATTTTGCATAAAGGCTTTGACACCTTTGTAAGGTGCATTCCGCCATGTTCCTTTCCCATGGTATATCAGTAATCTCAGACGGATAAGTTGTGCTAGGTTGACAGCCTTCTTCTTCAATGTAGCGCGCTGCCCTGCGTCTTTTTTGACCACTGGCTCGAACATTTTGAGCCTCTGCATAAATATATATATAATTTCATATATTAGAAAAAACATGTGTAAAAAAAGTTGTAAAAATTTAATGAAAAAATATTGAAATTGATGGCAACCTTGATGTTGTTGGTTAACATCATCTCCAACATGACCCTGCTGAGAACCGGCCCCAGAATGATGCTGCTGAGAACCAGACCCACAGCGACCCTGCTGAGAACCAGCCCCAGAATGATGCTGCTGAGAACCAGACCCACAGCGACCCTGCTGAGAACCAGCAGCCGTTGATTGCTGGCCTTCGGGGGAATAAATATCACCCCCTCTACCTCGACCGGTTGAACCTTGGCCACGCTCCATTGATGGAGTAGAAAGCCTTCTCCTCTTGCCTCCTAAAAATTAAAATATGAAACTTGTTAACAACTAATTTCACTCACAAAGTTAGTAAAAAAATCAATTCCAGATGTACACACATGTATGTAGATTTAAGATTATATTTAAATACCGTGAACATCCTCCGATCCCCGAGACTCCATATGGGATTCGGTTGATCTTAGTCTTTCATCCTCCATGATGTATATCTATTGGTCAACATTCACAAAATAGATTTCAAAAAATTAATACCTCAGAGTAAAATCCAATTTGGGGATGTTAAATCCAATATGTTCTATATTTCTTACATTTCAGCCCTCCTATTTTTCTTTCCAACCAAGGTTTATAAAATAACATGAGAAGCAACATGAGACTTAGAACAATCATTTTCATTATCTATATGGAAGGCAAGAATGATTATATCCCCTTGAGCTTAAGGGTATGCAGTTTGTCAATTTTTATCATATATTTTTTGGTAAGTGTAAATGTTTTTTTTTATCTATAGTACACGTCATGAGTTCCCCACTTTTACCTTATGTAAAGCATGATTCTAGGATTACTAAAATTTGTACTTGGTTTTTTAAGAATATATCAAATAAAGTTTTTGAGAAGCAAATATGGCTTTTTTCCTTAGAATTTGGCACTTTGAATTTCCTTACCCATATTTCTTGTTAATGATTATAACCTTAAAATGGCTAATATTGGTTTGTCATCATCATCTAAAAATGACTTGGCACATGAAAATTTACCATGTCCATCATCATCACTTCACACCATCTCATACATGACCCCTTCTACATATTATATGCATAAATTTTTGAAATGTCATCCTCTCTACCTATCCCATGAATGGATTGTGACAACAAGTGAATAAAATACAATTTATAAGCAAAAGATAGTTTCTAGCTTGTCCTCCTCCATCCGCCCCATAGCTAGTGATTTCTCAATTTTCCACTTCCAACTTTCTATTCTTGAAATTCATTAGCAGCTAATTTTATCGATAGCCACACCACTATACATATAATTATCATATTATACACTACTACATTAATGAACTCTAAGTTGTTTGTTATTGTAAAGTCCAATAACAAACAAGGTTAATTGAGTTTAGTAGTGTATATAACAATTTCTTTGACTTCCAAGTGTGTTGTGACTAAATAGTAGAATTAACTACCAAAATGAATTTCCAAAATAAAATGTTGGAAGAGAAAAATAGGCAATCATTAGATATGGAGTGCGTGGAGGAGGACAAACTTATATTGATCATTTCCTTATCAAATTTCCTTTATTCACCTAATGTCACAATCAATCGTGGTCTAGATAGAAGGGATGACCTACCATAAATTCAATCATATAATGTGTAGAAGGGTCATATGTAGATGGTGTGAAACGATGATTACAATCATGATAATTTTTCATCTACTAGGCTATTTTGAGATGATGATTACAAACTAGTGCTAGCCCATTAAAGGTTATAATCATTGGTGCCTAATGTGGGGTGGACAATTTAAATCAAGTTCGTATCAAAGTACAATTTAGCTCATTTTAGTCAAGGTTAGTTAGAAGAATTAGCTATTGGTTTCTACCTTCAATTTCCTTTGAAAATGAATGTGTACGTGCTTTTGAGAGACATTAGAGGAACAAGGTCCAAATTTTTGATGAAAATGTGCTATGAAAGTAAAGGGTTTTAAAGGCAAGCATGTACAAGGCATAGTTGAGCCAAAATGTTCTTCAAGAAGGGCCTAATTATTTGGGTCTTGGTTATGTAAAACATGGAAAATGCTCCAAAGCCAAGGAGGCTTGTGAGGTTTGTGTTCATGATGAATGGAACATGTACATAGTTTACCTTAAAGTTGTTGTGTTTTACGGATATTAAAATGAAGAACTTCTATTTAGATCCATTCCAGAGATTGACTGCAGAGGCATTTACTAGATATGTCACCTTTCATAAAAGATGAGATCCAGAGGCTACCTGGCCCTTTACAGACTCTGCCTATAGAACTTGTAGAAGTAAACACTAGAGGCATTAACAATATCAAAGAACTAGACATGGGAATGTGTCTCTTGCCCTACGCAAAAAAATAATTCTTGAGGTACTAGTTAATCTTCATAGACAGGTCATCAAGCAAGTCAATGTGATCATCCCTCCTTCCCTCCCTTCTAAAATAATTATGTTTTGCGGGTCAAAAAGCCAAAATATGGAGACAATTATCACCAAATCCAACGTATGATTATGCATGATGGAGAATATCTAGCGCTTTCCCTTGTTAGAGAAAGTACATGAGCTCTATTATTTGAGCTAAGAGTCAGTTGTTTGAAGAGGCATGTTTTGTCAACTTGTTTGGTTGATGGTTTTGTACACCAATATGTAAGAGTACACGGACATATTCACATGATGTGAATTTTTTTTTTCTTTGAAGGAGAAAATGATGTGTTTTCAGTTTGATGGTTTTGTTTGTGACAAGATGTCACAAGATTTTGGTGTAAGTGGTGGTGCTACTATTGAGGCATGATGTATGGTGACCAACACATCTTGATATCGTCGGAGATTGAGACAATGTTGTGTATAATGTTTGTGTTTCACATAAATACACAAGAGGTCGTTGGTTATTAAACCCTTATTACGTGATGAGGTGGCAACATCACATGATGGAGTGGGGAGAAATGGGGGTGCTTAAGGGGTATGAAAGATACTCTTCAACTCATGAAGCATGGGGCATGAATTGGTGGGATGACCTAATGTGTCTCAAAGGGCACACGGGGGACTAACCTTGGGTATTTTTGGTTGAAGGTTCTTTCTAAAATAAAAATTATAAATAACTATGGAAACTTGCATTAACAAATTATCCTACAAAAATTATTGTAGAAAATTTTCAAAATTGAAATGCAACCTTAAATTCCTTGCATTCTTTCATCAACTTTGTTAATAATTGAATAGTCTACTAGTTGACTATATTACCAACTGCAATGAATATTGTCTTTTCCTAATATTCATTGTGAAAATGGATCCTCACATTAATGTGATAGGATCTTTTTCATCTCTCAAGTTACTAGGTCAAAGCATCCTAATGGGTAAATTAATTGTGAGATAAATTACAAGCATTAAATGTCAATCCAGGTTCTTATACTTCTGAAGTACACTTGCACAATATATGCTAAAGCAAAAATATGGAGACAATTATCACCAAATCCAACGTACGATTATGCATGACGGAGAATATCTAGCGCTTTCCCTTGTTAAATATATTAACAAGGGAAAGCGCTAGAGATTCTCCATCATGCATAATCATACGTTTATGCTTATAGAGTGAAAAAACTAAAAGAATCAACTTGTAGGGTCATTTAAATGGGGGGTGGAGAATTCCTGGGTCTTTGCAAATTCAAAGTATGGTGCATGTTGCATGAAGCAAGATGTTGAAAGTAGAGTTATGTTAGACACATAAATGCAACAAATATGGAAATTTTTACATGAGCTCTATTATTTCCTTTAATATGTGATCCATGCCTTTCTCTAATTCATATTTTTATCTCTTCTATTAATTATGTTATTCTTTCTATGTATTGTTCTAGTACAAGGGGGTGAAATAATTTCTTATCATTTTCTAAGTGGTGAGGTCATTTGAATCTCCAATAGTTGTGTTGGTGTGGTGGGAACCATGCTAGGAGTTGGGTATTCCATTGATATGGTCAAGGTACTTAGTGTATGAGGAGCATCCAAAATTAGGCGGATTGGGATCTTGATGAGGGGGATATGTCACTTGATGCATGCGGTGATGATGGTATTTGATGAGTAAAGGACACATATAGATGAGATGAGTGTCTTTAACATAGAGCACTCAAGGGCATGCCATATACTAATTAACCGAGTTCGTGACATAATAAATGGTGGAAGAGGAATCATCAACATAAGAGGTTGGTGTAAGTGGTGGTGCTACTATTGAGGCATGATGTATGGTGACCAACACATCTTGATATCGTCGGAGATTGAGACAATGTTGTGTATAATGTTTGTGTTTCACATAAATAGACAAGAGGTCGTTGGTTCTTAAACCCTTGTTACGTGATGAGGTGGCAACATCACATGATGGAGTGGGGAGAAATGGGGGTGCTTAAGGGGTATGAAGGATACCCTTCAACTCATGAAGCATGGGGCATGAATTGGTGGGATGACCTAATGTGTCTCAAAGGGCACACGCCGGACTAACCTTGGGTATTTTTGGTTGAAGGCTCTTTCTATTAAAATAAAAATTATAAATAAATATGGAAACTTGCATTAACAAATTATCCTACAAAAATTATTGTAGAAAATTTTCAAAATTGAAATGCAACCTTAAATTCCTTGCATTTTTTCATCAACTTTGTTAATAATTGAATAGTCTACTAGTTGACTATATTACCAACTGCAATGAATATTGTCTTTTCCTAATGTTCATTGTGAAAATGGATCCTCATGTTAATGTGATAGGATTTTTTTCATCTCTCAAGTTACTAGGTCAAAGCATCCTAATCGGTAAATAAATTGTGAGATAAATTACTTGCATTAAATGTCAATCCAGGTTCTTATACTTCTGAAGTACACTTGCACAATATATGCTAAGCAATTAAATCTCAATCAAAAATGGAAATGTAGACATAATGTATACACACTTTACATTAAGAAAACGTGTTCATGCACATGCTTTTGAAGAAAGAAAGGCATTTAACATGCTTCTTCATTCAAAATAAGTATTTAAAAAGCCCTAAAAAGAAAGGCATTTAGCATGCTTCTTCATTCAAAATAAGTATTTAGAAGGCCCTAGAAATGAGATAAACTATATGAAGTGCTGGAGAAATTCCAAAGTTTAGATTCTTAAAGTAAAAAAAAAAAAAAAAATCATATCATATCTAACTAACAAAAATCAACGTTTAAGGCTAATACTAAGAGAAAAGAAACGCAAAAAGGAATAAAGTAATAGAGTTTCTCATTAGTGGAGTTTCTAGTTTTGTGATAAAGAATAATACCATATTGACTAGGGTCAAATCAATTGAAAACATGATAGAGAATAAATCATTGAACTTTTTATGATCCAATTATTTTTTCAAATACACAACAAGGATAAGTTAAATTTAACTTCTAAAAACACTACAATGGTTCATACAATTTAGAAAAAGTTAATTAATTGAACCTATAATATGGTTTTTATAATTCCTATCTAAACCAAACCAAAATCTATTACTTTCCAACAAACTAATCATTTACTTAAAATCCTACTATGAAATTGACAATGTTCATATCTTCTATAATAACAACATTTGATATTTAATTTAACAAAATATAAACTACGTGGTAGGTAAGAGGGTTGCTCTTTAGTGGATGAAAATTAATCTTTTGAGGATTGTTCTACTATCTTGTTTTGGGTATTGCTAATGCTTTAATGCTTGCTTATGATTGAAATACATGTTCAGGAGTAGGATCTAGGATCTACGTACATGCTTTTGAGAAATTTTTTGATGAAAATGTGCTATGAAAGTAATATCATGAAGCTTTATCATTACACACATGTCTAAGAGTTCTACTACGAACCAATGGTGTTATGACCACTCATGTTCCAAGTAAGCTGATCTAAACCAGTACTCATGCTTTTATTAAGACTGTAATCATAGTATTGTTATGAATAATGATAGTGTAATCATAGTGATTTATCTGTGTTTATACTAATGAATGATCATATTGGAATACTAGTATAACAAGTACGATTTCAACTACATGCACGGAATCTAAAATCTAAAAGTTAATCAAATCTAAAACTAAGTTTGAAACAAAAAATAAATTAATTTGAAATCTAAACAGTAAGAACATCTAAAAAATAAAAATAAAAACTAAACTACGTGCCTTACTCTACAGCTTAAATTAAAAATCGAAATTACAATCTACAATTAAATAAAAGTCGAACTTAAAACATAACAAAGAAAACTTACGCTATAAAAAGAAAATCGAATCCTAACCCTACGTTAACACAATGAATTAAAAATGAAATCGATCAGAAATTGAAAAAATGCCGGCGTGAAAAAATCTAACGCAATTTTTTTGTGTTTCTGACTTTCTCGTTTTGAGTTTACGCAGGTCCACTTGGACGTGGGTCTGGACAGCAGCTCGGGCAGGAGGAAATGGTGCATACGGCAAGGAGCTTGGACGGGAAGGCGGGTTTGGAGATCCAGCTCTGCGTTCAACCTTTTTTGTTTGTTGTTTGTGTGCAGGAGCAGGTTGATATGGATGGCGGGCAGAAGAGAGGACGCAGGAAATATTTAGATGAAGAAGCTAGGGCAGCGTGAAGAAGTTGACAGATGTAGCGTGCGTTTGACCTTTGTTTGAATTTGCGGAAATCGGATCTGGACAGAGGTGAATCGATGGAAAGAAATGGTCCCTTTGACAGTGTTTTTCAGAGATCAATAATACATAAACAGTCCTGTTTCTGAGATTTTCTACAGACATTACAAATAATAATCTGTAGCACAACATATACTCAAGTTTATACAGATTACTATTTTACACAAAAAAAAAACAGTCATAACACACTGCTGGAAAATGTTCATATGTTACTATTTTACACGCTTGTTTACATAGGTTTCATATAACCAGTTTACAGATAAAGCTCAACGTACCCGGCAGATGATAAAGCTCAACGTACTCGGCAGATCTTAACCTCGACCAGCAATGAATCGCGCGGAAACAATGAATCGCGTTGAACCTCGACCACCAATCGCGCGGAAATCGCCCAGCAGAAATCGACAGAAAACACAAAGACGCGCGGAAACAATGAAAACAGTAAACTGACAACTTTCGCGGGCGATTTATTTATAAAAACGTAGTTCGGCCGAACTTTACAATAGTTCGGCCGAACTATTATTGCCGGTTTTGCAAACCTCCGGTAAAAATTCTGTTTACTGGGCCGTCACAGTGCCGTCAATATTAACGGACACAAAAGTTTGGCCGAACATACTAAAATAGTTCGGCCGAACTATTATAAAGTTCGGCCGAACTTTATAAAATGTTCGGCCGAACTATTGCCGAAATTTTTTTTTTGCCCCCGATTCTCACAAAAGTGTAACCCAGCTTCACGTTTCCGCCCTTATATGAGTACTTGATATGGACTATATGACATTGAATCCACCTTGAGATGGACAATGGCCACCCATTTTCTTCTTTAAGCATGGCCACTCATTCTAGACTAGACAATGGCCACCCATTTTCTTCTTTAAGCATGGCCACTCATTCTATACTGGACAATGGCCACCCATTTTCTTCTTTAAGCATGAAACTTTAAATGCATCATGAATTAGACTTCTCTCTAGCAGATTCAAGGTGAAAGCATATTATATAATCTTCTTATGAATTTGATATAATCCATAGAACTTTGGTGCCAATTTATTCTTTCACTAAAAGAATCCATTGAGTTTGTTAAGGTCAATTTTTTGAGGAAGCATAAAATGTATTTTTCTAGGGGTTAAGCCATGTGTTGGATTCACATAGTTACCGATGAAATAGGTAACCTGACCTCAAAACGGGAACTCTAGCCCAAAAACACTCAAAAAACATGAAAAAACACCCCCAAAAAAAAAAGTGTGTCTTCCAGAACGCACTTGTTTTTTTTTTAAGGTCAAATTTCAACATTTTCTAAAATTACGCTAAAAACAAAATTGTTTGTTGAAAAAAGGATTGAAAAAACGCCCCCAAAAAAAAAAGTGTGTCTTCCAGAACGCACTTCATTTTTTTTTAAGGTCAAATTTCAACATTTTATAAAATTATGGTAAAAACAAAATTGTTTCTTGAAAAAAGGATTGAAAAAACACCCTCAAAACAAAACTAGTTGATGCTGGAATAATAAAAAAAAAATTGTGTCATACTTTTGGCATTTTTAAAAATAGAAGTAACATTTTTTTAATTTTTAAAATTCAAACATTAAAAAAAAACCTAAAATTTAAGAAAAAAAATAAATTTAAAAAATAAAAACATTTAAAAGGTTAAAATTTAAAAATATATGAAGATAAAAAAATAAAAATAAAAACAAAGTAAAAATTTTAATTCAATCATTAAAAAAAACCTAAAATTTAAGAAATTTTTTTTTAAAAAATAAACCAAAAAAAATTAAGATTAAAATTTAAAAAAATATAGAAATTAAAAAATAAAAATAAAAACAAAATAAAAATATTAAATTAAAAAAAAAAAAGTTAAGAAAAGAAGGAAAATATAAAAAATAAAATATAGAAATTAAATTTAAAAAAAAGAAAAAGAAAATGCTTATTAAATTTTAAAAAAGAAAAAAAAAATTAAAACAAATAATTAAATTTAAGGAAATATATTAAATTTTAATAAATTTAAAAATTCAAAATTTAAAAAAAAACCACTATTCAACTTAAAAGGAAAAAACAAAGAAAAAATAATTAAAAATAAAAAATAAAAATAAAATACAATGAAAATATTAAATTTAAAACAATATATATTAAAAAAACAAATAAACTATAAAAAATAAATTAAATTTAAATTATAAAAAATAAAATATATATATGAACTTAAATTAAAATAGGTATATACATCAAATTTTATTAAATTAAAAGAAAAAAGGTTAATATTAAAATAACAAATTAAGTTTAAAAACAAAAATATTAAATTTTAATAAATGAATGAATAAACAAATAAGTTTTCAAAGAAAAAATAAATTTTAAATATAAAAGAAAAGAAAAAATATTGTTAAACGAAAAACTTTAAAAACTTTAAAAATCAATTAAAAATGGAAAATTGAAAAAAAGAAAAAAAATATTAAATAAAAAAAAAATTCATTTAGAAAAATTAAGTTTCATTGAAAAAAAAAACTAATTTTAAATACACAATTTTAATTGAAAAAAAATATATATAATTTTTTTTTTGTAATTAACAAAAAAAAGAAAAGAAAAAGAAAGTAAAACATTAAAAAAAAATATTAAATAGAAATAAATTAAAAATATATATATAAAATTTATTGAATTTTATAAAATAATATTAAAAAACTAACCGTAAAAGTTAAAAACAAAGAAAAATTATGAAATTAAAAATTAAAAAAAAAACAATTAAATAAAAAAAGTGGGCCAAATTTAATAAAAATTATTAAAAAAATAATAATAATAATAAATTTAAAAAAAAAATAATAATAAACTTAAAAAAAATTAAAACAAAACCAATTTTATTTTAAATAATTAAAAAAAAAATTAATATTTTGAAATTTAAAAATAAAAATAAAAAAATTCAATTAAAAAAAAAAATAAAATAAAAAAGAAATAAAATAAAATCAATTAAAAAAAAAACAAATAAAATAAAATCAATTAAAAAATAAAAAAAATAAAAAAAAATCAATTAATGGTGGTCGGGCCGCGGTCACCATTGGCGGCGTTTACTTGGCGTGCCTAGCTTCGCTCCTTGGGCTTCGACGGCAGGTTTATTCGACTTTTCATTCGTCGGGGCCGAGAGGCCGGCCGTCGCTGGAGGCGGCCCGGCCGGCCCCCGCCGGGCGGGGCCGGCGGCGGCGCTACCTGGGGCGCCCCCCGCTGGCCTCCCGCCCCACCCGGCGAGGGTCGATTCTCGGCTGGGTGGGGGGCTCGCCCGGTGGCTGGCCATCGCGCCTCGCGCGTTCAGCGGGACGGGAAGTGAGGGTCACTCCCGACCGGCCCTCCGCCCGTCTGGGGTCGGAGGGCCGCCGGCCGCCCCGTGCGCCGTCGCGGGCTGGCAGCCAGGCGCCCGGCACGGTGAGGGCCGGACCTCCCGGAATCGCCCTCCGCCCATCGGCCGGGAGGCCGTCAAGCCGCCTCGTGGCGCTCGCCTCAGGGCAGGCCGCGGCCCGACCACCATCCCATTTAATTTTTAATTGATTTTTTTTTTTATTTTATTTATTTTTTAATTGATTTTTTTTTATTTGTTTTTTTTTTAATTGATTTTTTTTATTTGTTTTTTTTTAATTGATTTTTTTTTTTATTTTTATTTTTTATTTTTTTTCCATTTAATTTGTAATTGATTTTTTTAATTTTTTAATTTATTTTTTAATTGATTTTTTTTTATTTGTTTTTTTTTAATTGATTTTTTTTATTTTTTTAAATTTTTTTTTTTAATTTCAAAAAATAATTTTTTTTTTCAAAAAATTATATATTTTTTTAAATTTAATATTTTTATTTAAAATATTTTTATTTTTTTAAAATTTTAATATATATATACATTTATTTTTTATTTGATTTGATTTTTTTTTTAATTTTTAATATTTTTATTTTAATTTGATTTTTTTTTTTAAATTTGAATTTCAAAAAATTTAAAATTATTTTTTTAATTCAATTTTTTTTATTTTAAATTCAATTTGTTTAATTTTTTTTAATATTTAATATTATAGAATAATTATTTTTTTAAATTTTAAATTTTAAATTTATTTATTAAAATTTTTAAATTTTAATTTAATTTAATTGTTTTTCTTAATTTTTTTGTTTATTTAGTTTTTCATTTTTAAAATCTATAAATGGTTTCATTTAAAAAAAAAAAAAAAAAAAAACACTAAATTTATGTATATTTGTTTTTTAATTATTTGCACGTGGTTTTTTTCATTTTTTTTGTTTTTTAATGATAGCTTTTTCTTTTCTTTTTTTAATTTTTTAATTTTCTTTTTCTTTTTAAATTTTAATTGTTTTTTTTTTTAATTTGTTTCTTTTGTAAATTTTAAAATTTGTATTTTTTTCCTTATTATTATTATTTTTTTTAATTTAAATTTTTAAATTTAATTTTTTTTTTTTATAATTTTTTTTTCTAAATTTTGATTTTGTAATTTTAATTATTTTAATTTTTTTTTTAAATATATATATATATATTTTTAATATATTGTTTTTTTTAATAAGTTAGAAAAAAATGTTTTTGATTTTTTTTTTTTTAATTTTTTGGTCAATTTTTGTTTTTTTTCTTTAAATTATGTGTTTTTTTTCTTCAAATTTTGTCATTTCCTTTGATATAATTTTAAAATATTTTTGTTTTTTTAATTTATTTTTGTTTAAATTTTTTATTTTTATGAGCTATTTTTGTTTTTTTTTACATTTTTATTGGTTTTTTTTATTGTTTTTATATATATATTTTTTATCTAAGTTTTGTGTTTTATTACCAACACGAAAATCACCACTCTAAAAAAAAAAGGTTGATGCAGCATCAATACGTTTCAAAATTAGCATGAAAATCACTGCTCTAAAAAAAAAAGGTTGATGCAGCATCAATACCTTTCAAAATTAGCATGAAAATCACTGCTCTAAAAAAAAAGGTTGATGCAACATCAATACGTTTCAAAATTAGCATGAAAATCACTGCTCTAAAAAAAAAAAGTTGATGCTGCATCAATACATTTCAAAATTAGCATGAAAATCACTAACATTTTAAAACAAATATTCATACTTCATAAATAAAAATTTTATAGTGTCAAAAATGTGCACCAAAAAAAAAAATGGTGATTCTGCATCACCACTTTTCAAAATCGGGTGCTTTTTATGCTACCAAAAAAAAGTAGGTAACATTGCGGTTACCTATTTCATCGGTAACATATTATTATATGTTATAGAGGTTCATACATGATAAATAGGCTATGAATATATAAGAGGCATCTAGTAAAGCATGGAATGAGGGAATTTTTTTGGTAGTCCTGGTAGTTAAGCATAAAATTGATATTAAATTGAGTACAAAAGAGTCCTCTAATGAAGTGTGTATTGAAAATTAGTCAATGGAAGGTGTTGGAGTTTCATTCCTAGCCTAGATAGTTCTAAAAAATAATTTTTTTTTACATTTAATAAAGATTGTAGATTTGTACAACTTGGTTTGAACATTATTTGTAGTTTGCTTACACAGGTGGCATTTTATAACATGAAAAATAAATGTTTCATTCAAAAGATTCATTGCTACCATAACCATTTCAACCCCCAAAATTAGGGTTTCCTCTCTCCTTTTCCTCAACACAATACAATCTCAAACCTTCATTCTAATAAAGACAAACAAATAGTGTGTATATTCTTAGTCTCTAGCTCTCCCTCTCGCTCGCTCGCTCCCTCCCTTTCTTTCCTTCTCCCTACCTCCCTCTTCATATCTCCCTCCACTTCTCCCTCTCTACCCTCGATGGAAAAACTAAAATCCAAACCCAAATAATTGGATACCCAAATATTTATGGCTTTCCATCCAACTACTAAACCCCCCAACCTTCCATTAGCATCCAAGGAAATGAAACTCCACCCCTTTAGTAGAGATTCTAGACAACTGACAATATAAACACCATCTCCTGACAATTGTCACCAACGACTTGGAGGATGTTTTGCATAGAGGAGTTGCACCGCCTAGCTTTTCCTCACCGCCCAAAACCTCCAATCCAGAATCCTTTTCTAACCTAATATGTCCTTGCCTCTAGATGGATAGTCCTACGTAGAAAATGGAAGCTCATATTTTTTAGCAATGTGCCCATACTTATGGCCCTACCTACAGCTAACAGGTGTTCCTTCATAATCCAATGTTTGAATACAGTTCACCCCAATCCCGATATCCATTCCTTCTATAAGGCCTTCTCTGAGGTCCATATTAACCAAAATATGGGTGTATGTCTAAATCCCCATATCTAAATATGTAGATTCACAGGCTAAATAAGATCCCAATGAGTTACATATATCTTTGAAAATTAGGGTGTCCCAATAGTTAGGATGGAGACTTGGAAGATGAACCTAGATTGGAGCCATATCTAGTCTCTCCTACTTTGCATCGAAGAGGGGCATCTAGAAATTGAAAAAGATAGGAGATGAATCAATTTTCTAAACCATTTGTTGTACCTTCTAGGTGTCTGCTACATCTTTGAAGCACAAATGAATCCAACCTCAGGCTAACAACAACACCTTTGGAGGACATTTGAAAATAAGCAAGATTTCCTTTTCAGCCCACACTTTTAGGGTTGAGGACCTGAATTTTCAACCCCTTACTTTCCCCACTAAGGATTTTTGGGACATTTCCTCAGTCTTTTGAATGGTGATGTTGACTCCCAAAACTAGATAAAGGAGGAACATGTTCTTCTCCTTGACACTACAGTGGATTTTCCTCTTCCTTGCTTTCTCAGACTCCTTTTGAATCGTAACTCCTTATTCACAAGAGTTTTTCTCCCTGAAAACACCAAGACCATTCATGATGTTAGTTTGACCTTCTTCCTTCGTCGAGACAAGGCTCTCCTTCACTAGTTCGCCGAAGGAGGGCAAGGTTGATGGCACTTGAGATGAAGGATATATGAGAAAACAATCTGGAGAGGCTTCTGAGAGTGGCAAACCCCCACTATGTTCAAAAAATTCTGAAAACCCTAAGGAAGCAGTAACACATTGTATGTCTTCGTCTAATATATGGGACAATAGGGAAACTAAAATTAGAGCCAATGACCCCAAGAAGAGTTCTTTAGCCCTTGAAAAATGCCCTAAAGCGTTGTGTAGCCGAAACTAAAGGACCTGAATAGTGCATGGGTAAAGCAGGGGTTAGGGCCTTCGAACCGCTAGATAGTTGCCTATTGAATTCTTAAATTTTCTTTCTAAAGATATGGTAGATCCAGAAACCATGGTATGGTGACCTTCTAAGTTTACTTTGAAATGTGAATGGATAAAATCCTTGTGACTAGACCAAATTTGTTGAAAACCCCCCTCCTCTAGTTCATAATCCACCAAATCCTCCTCCTCCATGTGGGTCCAATAGTAAGAAATCGACATCTCATCTAAAAAGAATATTTGACGAGTAGTTGTGTGTCTTCTGTTAGGGTCCCGTGATTTGGCCGATTGGCTAGCCAAATGACGATGTAACATCAAACCAAGCTTTGGAGCCCAAGGACCTAGCCTTCCTGGACTCGGAGAGGGCTCTCTCTATATGTGTAAAAGATGTCGGTGTGTTTACTTGTGATGTTCTGATATTAGGCTAGTTCTGAAGTGTGTTTTTGGTTTTTTAGTTTTTAAGTTTGTGAGGGATGAAACTGATCAAATACATAAACTGGATAACAAGGTGTAGATAAATTAGGCTATGGGGTCAAACAGGTCAAGGAAGCTATGAAGTGATGATGTAAAGCTGCTGTAGGGCCGATTTGATTCACGGTAGAAGGGATCTCTGGGCAAAATGGATTAAGTGGACAACAAGTTGGTGAAAGACAAGGGATTTCGAGTGTAACTAGTTAATAGCAGACATAAACATGTAATAGCAAGCCATTAATCATGCTAAGTATAACTATAAGCTAATTAATATATTGAAATCAAACATTCCAGCCATACATAGAGGTATAAGACCCTCTAACTTCGGGAAATGACTATCAGACTTTGGGGAAAACACACAAGACAAACTAACAACTCATAAACTATGCCGGAACGCCTAAACATAGTCTCTAAGTCATTGGGCACTTTGACAAACCAGATTTCATAGTTTTAGGAAAAGGGCTAGATCGGGACTAGGCCTCCTTGGTTCAACAAGATGATCAACAAATCAGTCAAAGAGAAAGTTTTATGGACAGAACTATGGGCATCTGATAGGTAGGTAGGGAAAACCATACATTCTACTCAACATATATAGAACTTATGAATAAAACTTAGCAACAATACCTTAAGTTACTAAAGAGCAGCTAAGAATTCTTTAGCATAACTAAGGGAGAATAAAACATCAAGCTATGAAGATTCAGGGATTTTGAGGTGCCTCCATGGGCATATCTCAAAATCAATCTCTACTGATCTATAGCAGCAAGAAATATGGATTATGAATGAAAACTAGAAGACAAAAACATATTAAGAAAACTATACCATTCTACCATGTCAAGGAATCCATCAACAATCCTTCATCATTCCTCAAAAGCATCCAAGAGGCAGTCCAAAAATCATAACTCAAGTGTATTCTTCAAAGCTCATATGACCAATGTATTAATTCTTCTCTCAAGTTCAGCCTTTCTCTGAATGTGATGGTGAGTAAACCACTTGAAAAACATCAATCTTAGCATCTTTACTTGCAAGCATCACTGTATTTCAGAAGAAAACCTTAGCCACAGTGACACTGTTCCTCTGTACTGCTCTAAGGGTGACTAAAATATCATCATGTGTTTTGGTCATCTCATGACAAACCATTTGAAGGATAATCTCTGTAATTATGGAGGTCAGTGTCTTTTGAGAAAACAAGAACTTTCCTTCTGCCTGGGTAATGTCATTTGTTGTCAGCATCTGTTCTGTTTGATCTTGTGGATAAGCATGGTACTTATGATTTGGAATTTTCACCAATGACATGCCTTTCTTCATTTCAACAATTTACATGATTTGAAAGCTTCAGATGACCTCCTTTATCAGACCAGACTCTTTTTCCTACCATATTCCAAACTCTGTTCCTGTTATGACCATTACTCAATATTCATAAAACCTGGAGATATTGTTTCACTGTTCAATACAAAACAAACCTGGACCTTTGCAATCTTCCAAGTCAATATTGGCCAGCTCCCTCTGCTTGTGGATGAAGGAGGCGCCCTAACCCTCTGCTTGTAAATGAAGGAGGTTCTGGGCCTTGACATTTTACCAGTTTGCTGAGACAGTGGTGTCCCTTTCTTACTGTGATTTTCATGCTGGAAAGAGCTGTAAAGTCCTGATGAGTGACTTTTGTTTTGCAGCTTCATCTCAGGCTCATAATACATTTAGAAGCAGCTGTTCCTCTAACTGTAGATCCAAGCATTTACTCCATGAGATGAAGTTATATTTCCTGCCTGTGTAGAAACCATAGAACACTGTGAAAAACCTAATAGTCAGCTTGAGATTGGGGTTTTTGCAGTGCTGAGATCTAGGGGATATGAGTGGCGCGACTTAGGGCTGCTTGTCAAATTATTTTGCAAAGTAAGAGGTCAGTCATGGTAGGTCTATTGCAGATGGAGGCTTTTTGGCTTTGTGATGATTGCCAAGGGTGAAATGTCTTAAAGCGCCACTTCCTAACATAGGGGAGACTCTTGAAACAGATGTGGATTTACCTTTTAAAGCTGATGGTCAGACCAATAAGGCTGAAGCTAGATAGGATTGTGATAATGAGGTTTTGATTTCGACATGGGCGAACTGAAAAGGTAGAAAGGCGAAAAAAGTTTTAGGAGGGTTTTCTGGATGACATATTTACATGAGGAAATCAGTTTCTAGAAAACTCAGCTGTAGATATAGTCATCACTAACATGTAAAAAATACTGATGGCTAACATCTTTATGAAGACCAATGCCTTATCCATTGGGGCAAAATTTACCCTTCTCTTGATGTTATTTCTGAAAAGTGACAGCATGGTTAACATCAATGATACTTCTACCTACCCCACTATCTTTCCTAACATTTTTTCTTCACTTTGGCGCATTTGAACTAGCTGCCTTTTGACAATGCATATTTTTTCTTTTGCAAAATGAACCTATCTATTTCTACCCTTATATCTGCCGGGAGTTCAGATTAAACTGATGAACTCCTTCATTTCTCTACTTAAAGCTAGATTGAGTGTCAAGATTAAGCAGTTTGACAGGATTTCATTCTCTAATCTACAACATGAAATTTAAAAATGATCAAATCAGGATTAGGCAGTCTGATTTGTCATGCATTTGCGGCATAGAAGACAAGCTGCACACAAATGTTATTCTGCAACAAAGGAAACTAGACAAGCAGGCTAAGATGTACAATGTATTTTTCATCCCTTGCTTCTCTCTTTGGTTCTGTTTTAGGCATGTGGAACCAGAATCTCTCCCTAATCTAAGCTCTGTGATAAGTCAATCTTACACAATGTTGACTATCTTGACACTCACTAACTTATCAGCAAATAAATTTAAACATGCTCAGCTATGATTAGGCTAGATAGCCGAACAAGACATTGAAGTACCAGCAGCGGCATTTAGACTTGCTCGCTTTCCGAAAGACTATTTTTTGGAACATGGGGCCTTTGTTCTATCTTCACTTGCCCTCTTTTCTGCTTTTTACTGTTTTTGACTTTCCTATCTTTTACTGTTTTTGACTTTTCTATTTTTTCAATATTTCAAACAATGGTATGTACAATGACTGAAAGTGCTTCAAACTCAAAAATCTTGGAAATGACGGAATTTCAGCATCTTATCCTCGTAAGGATCTCCTCTCACCCTTGGCCCACTTAACTCTTGAAAAGAAAAATTTGGGAAATTTTCTCTCTCTAACATAACATAGGGATTCATGCAAGAATCTCTAAATAGTCCAGTATCCTCCCTCTGTACCTCTCTGAATATCTGATTTCCACTCCTTTCCTTACTGTATGCTTTCTTCAGGTAATGTATGTACTCTTGGTAATTCTTGAAATATATAGTGACATCATCAAGGTATGCAAAAACACAGAAATTTAAAACTGGGAACATGGCCTTCATGAACAGATTTTTGATATTGGGTGGTTTTGCAATTTTGAACTTGAAATCAGATCTACCTCCCGCAAAATGGAAAAAATCTTTAAGTTGTTTATTTTGCAAAGGAATCTTATGATTATGACCTGAAACATGATCTTGCAAGAACACATGATTAACAGCACCTTTAATTGGTGAATCATGATCTTGGGTAGAACAAACATGATTTTTGTTATATGGAGATGCATTATTATTTCTAAAATCAAAGCAGATTCTATGGCCACTAGTTTTCTCCTTGATCATTTCAGTTTGTTTCAGTTTGCTTTTGTTAAAGTTGTTCTTTGAGGAAAAGGTAGTGATACAATGTTTTCCCTTGTTTTTTCTGTAGAAATTAGTATTTTGCATGAGATTCCTGATTTTAGCATTTCTAAGTTCTTCATGAAAAGACAAAATATGAGCCAATTTCAGTAGTTTAGGTATGCTGGGATTATAACTGTCATCCTTGCTCATAAGAAGTTCATCTGGCATTTTCTCAAGATGTTGAGCTACCGAGGTTATGGTCAAAGTTTTATTTGCAGTAGGAGGGTCACATGATGGTAAATCTTTGAGGTATGGTAGAAACATTAAACTCCCTTTCTCTCGGGTTCCAAATAGGTTTATGATGTGTAGGTCCTCTAAAGCTTTTACCCGGAAGAAATTTCCACAAGTTACTGCTGGTGTTTGACTAAAGCTAGAGCAATTTGCTTGATAGTACATGAGGGTTTGTGCTTCTTGCTCTAATCCTACTTTGGAGAGGGGAAACTTACTTTCCTCAAGACACAACTGTTCATGATCATGGTAGTTTTGAGTGTCCAGTTCATCATAAGGCACCAGGGACAAATGATGTGGTGGATCTAAGTCTATATTGGTTTCTTCTGACTCTTCCTCCATGTTTACATCCATATGCATAATGAAAGAGTTTAAGTCGGAACGCAAAGAACACATTGGAATGTTATCTGGCCTATCTTGACTGCTAATCATGTATTTCATGTGTGATTCGCGGTAGAGTATTCTGGTCTGACCAAACACAGGAATGGTGGCATATGACATGTCCAGTTGGATATTCCCTTGGAGTTTGGCTCCCCAAGATCTGGATAGAAGCATCCCGTACTTGGGAGGAATGTCCGCCACTACTATATCCATGATTAGATGTTTAGTGGGTATTTGGGCCAGACTAAAACAAAGGTCTTTGATCAAACCCAGGCATTGGACTCTGCTTGAATCAAATGAATACAAGTCTTTGTATGGTCTTGTGATTTCCAAGCCTAATCTTTCCATTACTACCTTCGGCATAAGATTATGCGAGGCGTCGGAGTCTAGCATGGCATTGTGGAGGATTTGGTCGTGGATGTTTAGGCTAATGTAAAATGGAAGAGTAACTCCCTCTTGGAATTTTCTCTCTACCTTTGGACCAAACAATACTTCAGGAATGTCATCAGTGAGATTAACAGTGTTCGCATCATTCCCTAGATTTAAGACTTTTAGTACTTGGGATTTATAAGAGTTTTGGGCAATGAGTTCAGTAAGAGGCATGGTGATTTTGATCTTAGCGATTTCGCCTTCAAAGCTAAAAGGCACTTGGAGTTTAGATATGTTTGTTTCAGCTTTTTCAGCTAAGACCTTGTCTATGTTCTGAGTTTGTTGACCTTGTTTAGGGGTTTTGTTTGCCATAGTTGTTTTGGTGACCTTTGTAGAAGTATCGGGAGTATCTGAGAGAGGACTAGTTTGGGTAACTTTAGCTTGGCTTTGGTCAGTCTTTTCAACCTTGATTTTGTCACTGCTTGATGCTTTTTTGAGGATGGTATCTGGAGCTTTAGCAGTATCAGAGTTACCTTTCTTGACATTATCTTGGTTTCTTTTACTTCTAAGGTCATATTGCCTGTGGGCTTCTACAATAGCATTTTGAAACTCTATGGCAGGTTCATCGGGATCTTCATAATTGGTCTCATCTTGATCAGGAGAAAAGAACGCTTGTTCTTCTTCGGTGAGGTACACCTCACTCTCATTGTCAGACCCTATGAGGTTTAAATGATGTTCATCAAGAGGTTCTGAGTCCCTATCATCTTCTTCCACATAGTTTTCATTGAAAGGTGGCCTGATCTGTTGGTCATTATCCCTTGGTCTGTTTTGGGGCTGCTCCCTCCTAAAGTTTTGGTTTCGGTTTCTGATTGGAGGGTTTGGTTGGTTGTCCCTAACAGGAGCTTTTTCATTGATCTTTTCCCACATTTTAGCCATGGATTTGACTAAGTCATCTATTCTGGGATCTAGGGAAGGTGATGAAGTGGAGACCTCATCTCTATATGTGACTTTTCTTTCTGATCTAGTTCTAGCTCTTTTTTCAGCTAAGTTGGCATCTGCTTTTATGGCTATTTGTTGCATTTACTCCAAGGTAGGGGGATCCTTATCTCTCAGATGATATGTCATGTCCGGATCAAAACCCTCAGGAAATTTTGCCAAGGCTAAACCAAGTGGAGGTTTGAAATGAGGTGGGAGGGAGTTATATACACTGTTGAACCTAGTACAGTAAGCTTGGACACTTTCCCCATTTTCCCGTTTTAGATTGTTATATTCTGAAAGGATTTGAATGGGGTTTCTTCGGATTTCCCACCTATTTTTGAAAACTTGATGTAGTTCTGGGATATCATGGATACTGTTTGGAGCTAAGCTTTTGAACCATGCTTTGGGTTCACCACCAAGACTTTGGGCGAATATTCTCATTCTGACAGTCTCGTCTTGTACCTCTAGGTATTCATAAGCACCAGTCATCCTACTTATATGCTGTTGAGGTGTGGTGGTGTCTTCTCCAGTAAAGTGTGGGATTTTGTCTTGATATTTGTTTGGGAGAGGAGCCAAGGGTGGTGGCAACACCAAAGGTGCATACCAGGCTGCCATGACTGGAGCTAGTGGATGATGTGCAAGATGAGGATTAGTGGGCTGAAATGAAGTGGTTTGAACAGTGGTGGTTTGACCAGGTGTAGCGGATGAACTTGGATTAGTGATCTGGTTTTGAGCAGATCTGGGATGATAGGAGCCAAACTGATAAAGAAGCTGGAAATCAGGAGGAGTGGTAGGTGAAGCTTCTCTACTAGGACCCTGTGGTGTGTCTAGGGGTTCAAGATCGTCAAAGTTTATCTTACTATATGATTTACTTCTGGGAAGAGTTTGTGATGACTCTAATTCAAAAGGTGAATCTAGTAGGATAGTGCGATGTTTAGGTGCAGATCTTGCTCTACGGATGGATCTACCAGAAGCTAGATGATCAGTTTCGGAAGCTTGCCACAGAATCTTCTCTGGGTCATTTACTATGATAGGGGGATTTGGATCTGGATGAGCTCTGGTATTGATTCTTCGTGAAGCCAGATTTTAGATCCAGAGTTTAAAGAGAATGGTATTGGGGAATGTTCTGGATGGGTGATTTTTCTAAGGTTCTACTAAGGCGAAGGATGGTCAAAATAAAAGGGATGGATTAGTGGAGTCGCCAGGTGGAACTGGGTTGTTGTTGTGAAGATAGCTATGGTCCACCACCAGTAACTAATCTGGAAATGTTTTTGGATTTTCTGAGTTTTATGTGCAGCCTATGGTTTGTTAAAGTATTCTAGACTTGTTTCAACACTTTGCTAGGGTGATGAGAACAAAAAGAGTTTACTCTAAAAAATGAGTCTATGGACTGCTTGCTTGTTTATGGTACCTAAAGGACCAAAGAGTCTATAAGAGTTTGCTGGACTATTATGTACTCAGTGTCTTACCATCTCCCGCTATGTTAGTGAGTGATGGGAAAGGTCTATCGGATAGTATCCTAGAGTTTGGTGAAATAGTAAGGCTTACTAGAAGTTAGTGGAGTCGCCAGGTGGAAAATCAGTTGTTTTGAGATATACTTGTATGGTCCACCACCAGTAATGTCAAAAACCAATCTAAGGGAGTGTTTTGGGGTTTTTTGAGTTTTATGTGCCTACAAGGTTTGGAAGAGTTTCCTATAACTGACTCATCATTTTGCTAAGATGGTGAAAGAGCTATTTTCTACTCTTCAAACAATCTCTAAGTTTACTAAGCTTGATTGAGACTTCAGGAGTTACTAAGTTGTACTTAGATTGCCACTAACTCGGAAGGTCCTACTGTGAGTGTCACTATGTTAGTGAGCAGTGGGATAAGTCAATCAGATAGTATTCTTAAAGGCTTCTAAAGATGAGGGAAACTAAGCTTTTAATCACTCAGTGTCCCACCGTGATCGCCATTATGTTAGGGTGGCGATGAGGTGGCTCACTGGTAAGTATTCTTAAAAATAAGGGACTTATAGAGTTCTAAGGTGTCCTTAGATTGTCACTAACTCAAAGTCCCACCGTGATCGCCATTATGTTAGGGTCCCGTGATTTGGCCGATTGGTGAGCCAAATGACGATGTAACATCAAACCAAGCTTTGGAGCCCAAGGACCTAGCCTTCCTGGACTCAGAGAGGGCTCTCTCTATATGTGTAAAAGATGTCGGTGTGTTTACTTGCGGTGTTCTGATATTAGGCTAGTTATGAAGTGTGTTTTTTGGTTTTTTAGTTTTTAAGTTTGTGAGGGATAAAACTGATCAAATACATAAACTGGATAACAAGATGTAGATAAATTGGGCTATGGGGTCAAACAAGTCAAGGAAGCTATGAGGTGATGATGTAAAGCTGCTGTAGGGCCGATTTGATTCACGGTAGAAGGGATCTTTGGGAAAAATGGATTAAATGGACAATAAGTTGGTGAAAGACAAGGGATTTCAAGTGTAACTAGTTAATAGCAGACATAAACATGTAATAGCAAGCCATTAATCATGCTAAGTATAACTATAAGCTAATTAATACATAGAAATCAAACATTCCAGCCATACATAGAGGTATAAGACCCTCTAACTTCGGGAAATGGCTATCAGACTTTGGGGAAAACAAATGAGACAAAATAACAACTCATAAACTATGCCGGAACGCCTAAACATAGTCTCTAAGTCATTGGGCACTTGGACAAATAAGTTTTCATAGTTTTAGGCAAAGGGCTAGATCGGGACTAGGCCTCCTTGGTTCAACAAGATGATCAACAAATCAGTCAAAGAGAAAGTTTTATGGACAGAACTTATGGGCAGCTGATAGGTAGGTAGGGCAAACCATACATCCTACTCAACATACATAGAACTTATGAATAAAACTTAGCAACAATACCTTAAGTTACTAAAGAGCAGCTAAGAATTCTTTAGCATAACTAAGGGAGAAGAAAACATCAAGCTATGAAGATTCAGGGATTTTGAGGTGCCTCCATGGGCATATCTCAAAATCAATCTTTACTGATCTATAGCAGCAAGAAATAGGTAGTATGAATGAAAACTAGAAGACAAAACACATTAAGAAGCACTATACCATTCTACCATGTCAAGGAATCCATCAACAATCCTTCATCATTCCTCAAAAGCATCCAAGAGGCAGTCCAAAAATCATAACTCAAGTGTATTCTTCAAAGCTCATATGACCAATGTATTAATTCTTCTCTCAAGTTCAGCCTCCGATTTACAATGAGAACCATGGAATAAATAGGCTTGAGGAAGGAAAACCTCATGGAGCAACTAGCTATCCCATTGGCCAAGTCAAAATATCTAAACTTGTCCTTGAGGCTTTGCAAAGCCCAAGGCACAAAATATCCCATAAAATATCTAAAAAACTGCTAAAAACGGAAATTATATTGACTTTACATGATTTCCTAATGATAAAAATAGCTTAACGCACATTTGGGAAAAGCAGATTTTTGGAGTTCAAAAATTACAAAAATACTTCATATTTATGCCTGAAAAAGGTCCCCTGACTTGCTGAAGGAAAATGGCAGCCTTCCCGGTGTCAAAATGAGGCTCATGATGGCTCGTTGGAAATCTCTCTGTGTCTTCTTTCCAGCGCAAGTGAAATTACCTCAATCTGATCTCGGGAAGTACCTCAAAACTGTACCTGTGTGCAAAAACCCAGAAAATAGCAGACTGCTGATATGGCGGGCAGAATGTGCAAAATGAGGGTGTTTTTCGCCAATTTGAGGGGGCGAATGATCTTCAAATGCCCTGAAAATTGCTGGAGACCTGCTCATGGAATTATGGCATCCATCGGTATCATCCTCCTCCCTTGACAACTCATCAAACTGAAATGGCGAATTTATGAGTTTTTGGCCAAAAACCCAAAAAATGCCAAAAAACAAAAAGTTGCCGAAACAGGCCCAAATTGGCATGCATGACCCTCAAGGGTCCATAGAAACATGCTCTGAAGCTGAGGCCAAAATATCAAGGGCTGATATGCTTTTCGCTTCCTTCCGTGCTAGGCGCTTCCCCTTTACCTTCTTCAGCTTTTCTTGTGCTGCCTTTAGTTTGCGCCGGGCAAACTGATTTAGCTTTTGGAAGTGGTGTGTCCTCTTCCTCTGCAGCTCAAGATCCCTATTTTCCTTCTCAAGCTTTAATTCCAAATGCTGGTTAGCTCTCTCAAGCCATGCTTCTTTGTTTTCTTCAATTTCCTGCTCAAAGAGGGCAGTGAGAGGAAAGGCTTCGAAATGAGCTTGTTCTTCTGCTCTTTGTTTCTCCAAGGCTCTTCTAAGCCCTATGGTCCTAGGCCTCTTTCGCCTAGGCTGGTCTTCCTCCTCTTCATCATCAAACTCGCCAATGAGCTCTTCAATTCTTACTTGCGCTTTTTCTGCCTCTTTCTTATACTTGATTGCTCTTGCTTCATGGATAGCTGCATGAAACTTCATTTGTTTGTTTTCAACCTCCAAGAAATGGTTGAAATTCCTTGCCCTTTGAAGATCTTCTTGTAACACCTCAATTTGCCCCTCTTTGTGAATGAGGAGGTTTTCAAGGATGCGGGCCTCGTTATCACTGTCATCGCTTGGGATAGGGATGACAGCTGATTTACCTCCATGCTTGGCACTTTCTCCAACTATGCTTTTTCCTTTGAAGGCTAATCTGGCGCTTTTTCTCCTTGGCAAGCTAGAAGTTGTCTTTTTAGGAAATTTCCTCTTTCTAGGAACAATTTTGGTCACTGTCAAGGTGGCAGCTTCAGCTTGCTGTCCCTCCTCAACATCCTGTCCAGTTTGTGGCTCAAAAGGTGCTTCAATTGTCTGCCCAACTTGCTGCTCCTCAACTGATGTCTGTTGCTGTCCTTCTTCCTGTACCTGCTGCTGTTCATCAACCTGTAGCTGCTGCTGTTCTTCAAACTCTAGTTGCTGCTGTCCACTGCCTTCTAGCTGCTGTCCCTCTTCCTGTACCTGCTGTTGTTCATCAACCTCCAACTGCTGCTGTTCATTGCCTTCTTTTTCTCCCTGTGGTTCACTGCCTTCTCCTTCTCCTTGTAGACTTGGCTGCCCAGTGGTCATTTTGAGTTTTTTAGGTGCAGGCCTAATAGACATAGGCACTGGGCGACACATGAACAGGAGGGACAGTGGCGAAATCTGCATGGCTAATGAATGAATCCCATGAAACCCCTTTTTTCTCCAGCTGGTGTAAGAAGATAATCCTGATCAAGGAATGATGAAAGAGAGAAGGGATTTGCTGAGGTGGAGCCTTCTTTTGGACAGTAGCTGCCATTTTCTCTATGCTTTTGGACAAAAAGTACGGAAGGTTTAGTTGCCTGCTTCTGGTAAAATGCATCAACAAGCGGACATGATAGGCATAAATTTGATTAAACCTCCCTTCACAAGTGAAATATCTCATTATGGCTTTCATCAGTGGAGCATAACTGTCAAGAAGATAGGAAAAAGGGAAAATAGCAGTGATGGTTTCCCTATGTTCAGGCTTGATGAAAGGTTTATAATCCTCTAGATCAAGATGTGCTTGTTTAAACCACTTTTCACCATGATACGGGATCTTGGTAGCCTTGGATACATACCTTGGGGAGATTTTGAAATCAAGACCAGCAACTGGAAGTGTTTGTCCTTGAATCTCAAAGCGCACAAATGTGTAAGTGGCAAAAAACTCTTGACTTCTTCTATTCTCTGGCAGAAATCAAGACAGCCTACTTCATGGAAATTGAAAAGCACTGATGGGTGAGCATTGATTTCTTCTATGGAGATAGGCTCATATCTCTTATGTGGACCGCTCCTATGATCTTGCTTTGGAGGCATTCTGACTTGAACAAGCTTTGGAAGAGGCAAACTGCCTTCACTGTATGAAAAATGTTCTGCTGGATTGAAACTAGTCACTAGACTGTTTGGACAGTTTAGACAATGTGGTTTGGATGAAATGCAACAATTTTTCTTTGAATAAACCACCTCTGCACTCCTTAAAAAACAGCCCTTCACCTCTGGATGCACTTCAGCCAGGCAAACTTTCTAATATGGTACCCTGTGTGAAGATGGGACAAACTCCTATGTCAATTTCCCGTATAGAGTGTTAAGCAATCATAGCTACATCTCTGTCTTCAATGTAAAACTGTAATCATCAACCACCTGTCCTTTAGAAGTGGCCCTATTCACCTTTATAGTATCTCTGTCAACAATTTCTCTGCCTGATAAAATATGGTTTCTAGAAAAGGCAGACCCAAGTTAGGTGTAAAATCAATGCACAGTGCTTTAGGAAACACACCCTTTCACTTGTGAAGTTTAAGAAATCAAACACCACTTTTGTATCTCTACCTCCAAAGTTAAATTCCCATCAACGAACTCTGCCCTTCAGTGTACTGTTCATCCTTAGAATCTCTTTGTCAATCAACTTTTCAAAATGATACAATATGGTGAAAAAGAGGGCAGACCTAGGTTAGATGAAAAATCAATACACAGTGCTTTATGAAGGACACTTTTTCTTGTGAAGTTAAAAGATCAACCATCACCCTCGTGTACCTCTCGCCTCCAATGTTTAAATTTAACTACCAACAACTCGTCCTTCAATATGCCGTTCACCTTTGGAAACTTCTTACAACAAACTTACAAGAGTGAAAATACAAGGAAAAGGGGCATTGCTAGAAGGGGCTTGTTGTGATAAGTGTTGATAACCCCTGCTCTTCTTAAAATGACCTTCCTCTTGAAAAAATACCAAACAACAGCCTCTTCAAAATGACACCACATGCTGGAAAAGAAAGGCAACTAGTTAGGTGACATATCAGCACCATGCTTTTTAGAAACACAATTCCTTTGCTTGTGAGTTCAAGAGATCTACCAATACATCTATACCTCCGTCTCCAATGTTAGAGTCTTAACCATCAACAACCTCTCATTTCCTCAAGAGTCTGCTCAATTCTTTGAAATCTCTGGCCAACAACTCTTCACAGAGTGGACAAAATACAAGAAAAGGGGGGCAACTTTTGTCAAGGTGTGCTTTGTGAGAAACCGCCAACAATCACTGTTTGAAATCTTTGATATCAACCAACACACGAGCTCCTAGTTCAAGGAGGCTTTCAAACATTTAACAATTCTCATTCCCATACAAAAAGCCTACTTTCCACCGTTTGCATCTCAAGCAAACTACTCCACATATGCTTGGGGATCAGTCAACTACACAAGATTGGAGCAAAAACTTACAGTTTTTAGAATACTCGTAGAGCTTTTTAGACAGGTTGTATGAGTTTTTTTCTTTAAAACAATAAATGATCCCTTATAAGTGTACAAATTTCCTCCGTGATATTGTGAAAATCCCTCTCATAGGATGAATAACACTTGCCAAATAGGTTTTAACAACATAAACAAATAAACAACGCTTTTCCTTGTAGCTTCGAGGTGGCTTAATAACACGGCAAAATGTATGAGAAATACTCTAAGATTGATGAAAACCCTTGTGCAGCATTTCCAGAGCAAAGCATTACAACCTTTAAAACCTCGCGCGGCACTCCTTTGACACCAAAGACGCGCTCATACAATGCTTGCCGGGTCGCTCACGGTGGCCTGCGGCCTTGTACAGCGCTGCCGCGCCCAACGTACAGTACGTCACACGACAAAGGGCCCCCTTGTAAATTTCCGCCTGTGCATCGCCACTAGCTTTTTCTCAAGGTAAACTTTTGAACTTTCGACTGCATTTTCTTGCCTTTGGTGCTAGGGAGACCGATTCGTCTTCGCTTGAAAATGAGATCTTTACTTCTCACACTCACTTTTGATGTCATGTTACAACAAAACTCCAACTAAGCCATTTAAACTTTCAAGTAACATTGATTTTTAACTTTGTTTTGTGTTTAAACTTGGGCTTGTCATTTGAATATATACACCCGAACATTGATTCGACCCCGAGCTTTGAACCTAAGCAACTCAACAAATTCTTCATCACCTTCCACATCGTTATAAACCGCTAATGAAATACCCGAACACCGATTTGTTGCCTAGAGGACAGGATCAGAAACTTGCTTTTGACAATCTTTGGTCTTTTGACCGCTTTCTCCAATCTTTAAATACAAAGGTGCCAAGTTTAATGACCTAACTTGGATTTGGTTATGGTTTCTCAATTTGTGCGCTCCTTTTTAAATAATCTCCGCTCAAGGTACATTACTCATGATATATCTCAGTTCTTTTGAATGGTGAGAGATGCATTTGCCCCAAACTCAAAATCGATAATTATCAAACAACTTCTTTGTCTATTTATAACATTGTATAAATTGCTCATCATGCATTCTATACCAACTTTGGCCACCGTTTACCTTCTTAGTGATTTTTATCAAGGAAGGAATTATTCATAATGCGCGGTAACATTTGAAAACTTTGAACACCATTTCTGAAAAGCGCTTTCTTGGACCTTTGGCATGTGATATTGTTTTTGTTGTCTTTCCCTCAAGGAAAATGCCTCCTTTGGCATCAATGGCATACATATATTCAATATTTTCTTTTCTACCGCAGGCATGGGCCCGACGTATACCTCTTTGAAGAGGGAAATCAATACCTTTGCATCATAAACAAGAATAATTACCCGTGCAATGACCTCTATTCAGCTTTGTATCCTTCCACCGGCTTATATCACTAACTGCCGCTTCTTTAAAGCAACCTGCAATAGCTTTGGCCATCCGCTTCACATGGAGGAGGCTCTTCATCGCAAGGTATCGAAGGCTTTTTGACCACTATGTTTGACACAAACTCCTTCTCTCCGAATGTGATGGTAAGTAAAACCACTAAAAACATCAATCTTAGCATCTTCTTTACTTGCAAGCATCACTCCAGATTTCGAAGAAGCCCCGGCCACAAAGTGATAATCGTTCCTCCGTACCGCTCTAAGGGTGACTAAATATTTCTATCATGTGTTTTGGTCATCTCATGACAAACCATTTGAAGGATAATCAGAATTAAGGGAGGTCGTTGTCTTATGAGAAAACAAGAACTTTCCTTTCTCATTGGGTAATGGCATTTGCTGTCAAAGATTCTGCTCTATTTGGATCTTGTGGATAAGCAAGGTACTTATGATTGGAATTTTTACCAATGACATGCCTTTCTTCATTTCAACAATTCACATGATTTGAAAGCTTCAGATGACCTCCTTTATCGCACGTACTTTTTCTTAGCATATTCCAAACTCGTTCCCCGTTATGACCATCACTCAAAATTCATAAACCCGGAGATATTGTTTCACTGCTCATCACAAACAACCCGGACCTTGCAATCTTCCAAGTCAATATTGGCCAAGACCTCTTCCTGCCAGTGGATGAAGGAAGGAGGTGCCCTAACCCTCTGACAAATGAAGGAGGTCTGCCTTGACATTTTACCAAACTTATTGAGATAAAGCAGGTTCCTTTCATCATGGATTTTCATGGCTGAAAGAGCCGTAAAGTCCTCCGATGAGTGACTTTGTTTTGGTGTGCCTTCATCTCGTGCTCATAATACATTTAGAAGCAGCTTGTTCCCCTTCAATCGTAGATCCAAGCATTTACTCCATGAGATGAAGTTATATTTCCCCGCCTCAGGTAAATCCATAGAACACCGTGAAAAACCCACTGGGGCCACTGAGATTGGGGTTTTTGTAGTGCTAAGATCTAGGGGATATGAGCATGCCGACTTAGGTCGTTTTTCAATGTCATTTGTGTGCTAAGAGGTCATCATGGTAAGTTTGTTGCGTATGGAGGCTTTTTGGCTGATGATTGCCAAGGGTGAAATGTCTTAAAGCGCCCACTTCCTAACATAGGGGATACTCTGAAATGTATGTGGATTTGCCTTTTAAAGTCGATAAGGCACTAAGGTCGAAGCTAGATAGGATTGTGATAATGAGGTTCGATTTTGACATGGCGAATCAGTGCTGTAGAAAGGAAAAGTTTTAGGAGGGTTTTTCCAGATGACATATTGACATAAGGAAATCGGGCTTAGGCAACTCACCAGAGATATAGTCATCACTAACATGGGCAATACTCATGGCTAACAGGCTCAATCTTTTTTTTTTTATCTAGGGCGCTCCTATATCTCTAGGAGCAAAGCTGCTAGTAGCTGCGATGGTTTGGGACAAATCAAAGAAATGTTAACCATCAAAATTTTTAAGAAATGTTAACCATCAAAATTTGCTAAGTTGTGACCACAGACGGTGCCCCGTGTGGCCCGCGTGCGGCTCCGTTTGTCGTTGCTCCTTTATGCGTTCGTTCGGGTCGTGCGCGCTGCGTGAGGGCAATTCCGCTCAAACGTTGTTCGGTTGGGTCATTTCTGCTGTCAGTGCGCCGTATCAAATTTCCTAAGTTGTGACTTCACGAGTGCCTTGTGCACGTTCTGTGCCCGCTGTCGCTGCTCCTCGTGCCTTCGTTCGCAGCCCGCCGTGTCGCTTCGCTTGAGGGCGCCTCGCCCCAAACCCGTTCGTAGGGTCGTTTCATTTGGGGGCGCCCGCCGAAACCCGTTTTGGGTAGGGTCATTTTGTTGAGGGCGCCCGCCCAAACGTGTCGGTCGGGTCATTTCGCTTGAGGGTGCCCGCCAAAACGTGTTTGGGTTGGGTCGTTTCGGTTGAGGGTGCCCGCCCAAATGCGTTTGGGTCGGGTCGGTTCGGTTGAGGGCAGCTCTATCAAATTTTCTAAGTACTTGTGACCGCACGAGTGCCCTGTGCACGTTCATGTGACCCGTTTGTTGGTTTCTCCCTTGTGCTTTCGTTCGGTCGTGCGCGTCGTGTCGCGCCGTGTGAGGGCGCTCGCCCAAACGCGTTCGGGTCGGGTCATTTCGTTTGATGGCGTCCGTATAAAATTTGCTAAATTGTGACCACACGGGTGCCTTATGCATGTTCGTTTGGCTCGTTTTCCATTTGCTCCCATGTGCCTTCGTTCAGTCGGGCGCGCTGTGTCATTTTGTTTGAGGGCACCTGCCCAAACTCGTTCAAGTCGAGTCGTTTCGGTTAAGGGCGCCCGCCCAAATGTGTTCAGGTCAGGTCGTTTCGGTTGAGGGCGCCCACTCAAACATGTTCAGGTCAGGTTGTTTCAGTTGAGGGTGCCCACCCAAATGCGTTTGGGTCAAGTCGTTTCGGTTGGGGGTACTCATATCAAATATGCTAAGTTGTGACCGCACGGGTGCCCTGTGCACGTTCATGCGACCCATTTGTCGATTGCTCCCTTGTGCCTTTGTTCGGTCGTGTGCATCGTGTCGTTCCATGTGAGGGCACTTGCACAAATGCGTTTGGGTCGAGTCATTTCATTTGAGGGCATTCATATCAAATTTGCTAAGTTGTGACCGCATGGGTGCCTTATGCACGTTTGTGCGGCCCGTTTGTTGTTTACTCCCTTGTGCCTTCGTTCGGTAGCCCGTCGTGTCATTTCGTTTGAGGGCGCTCGCCCAAACCTATTCAGGTAGGGTCATTTCATTTGAGAGCACCCGCCCAAACCTGTTCGGGTAGGGTCGTTTCGGTTGAGGGTGCCCACCCAAACGCGTTCGGGTTGAGTCATTTTGGTTGAGGGCAACCACCCAAACGCGTTTCGGTCGGGTTTTTTTGGTTGAGGGCAACTATATCAAATTTTCTAATTACTTGTGACCGCACGGGTGCCCAAAGCACGTTCATGTGGCCCATTTTCCGGTTTCTCCCTTGTGCCTTCGTTTCATCGTGCATGCCATGTTGCACCGTGTGAGGGCACCCGCCCAAATGCATTCAGATCGAGTCGTTTCATTTGATGGCGGTCGTATCAAATTTGCTAATTTGTGACTGCACGGGTGCCTTATGCATGTTTGTGTGGGCTGTTTTTCATTTTCTCCCTTGTGCCTTCGTTCGGTCGGGCGCGCCGTGTTGTTTCGTTTGAGGGCACGTGCCCAAACTCGTTCGGGTCGGGTCATTTCGGTTGAGGACACCTTCTCAAACGTGTTTTGGTCGGGTCATTTTGGTTGAGGGCACATGCCCAAATGCGTTTGGGTTGGGTCGTGTGAAGGAACCTAAGGAAATGCATTCGGGCGGGTCAAGTCGGGTCGTGCTGTATGAGGGCGACCAAGGAAATGTGTTTGGGTGGGTCGGGGTCGGGTCGGGTCGGGTCAGGGTCGGGTCTTGTCATGTGAGGCCGCCCAAGGAAACACGTTCGTACAGGTTGGGTCAAGTCATGTGATGGCGCTCAAGGAAACGCATTTGGGTGGGTTGGGTTAGGTCTGTTTAGGTCTTGTCGTGTGAGGCTGCCTAAGGAAACACATTTGTACAGGTCAAGTAAAGTCGTGTGATGGCATCCAATTAGCTAGAAACGAGTTCGGGTTAGGTTAGGTCGGTTCAAGCCGTATTGTAAGGGCGCCCAAGGAAACACGTTCGGGTGGGTCAGGTTGGGTCGAGTCGGGTCAAGTCGTGACGTGTGAGGCCGCCCAAGGAAACGCATTCAGGCATGTCGAGTTGGGTCTGGTTGGGTCGTGTCATGTGAGGTTGCCCAAGGAAACACGTTCGTACGGGTCGGGTCAAGTTGGGTCTGGTCGAGTTGTGTCATGTGAGGCCGCCAAAGGAAACACGTTTGTACGGGTTGGGTCGAGTCTGCATGTACTGATGGTGCTCAAGGAAACATGTTCAGGTGGGTCGGGTCGGGTCTAGTGATTGGGTCTTGTCGTGTGAGGCTGCCAAAGGAAACACATTTGTACGGGTCGGGCCGAGTCGTGCGATGGCGCCCAATTAGCTGGAAACAAGTTCAGGTTAGGTCAGGTTGGTTCATGCCATATTGTAAGGGAGCCCAAGGAAACACGTTTGAGTGGGTCAGGTCAAGTCGGGTCAGGTTAGGTCGTGTCATGTGAGGTCGCCCAAGGAAACACGTTCGGGTCAGTCGAGTTGGGTCTGGTCGAGTCGTGCCGTGTGAGGCCACTAAAGGAAACGCGTTCGGGCAGGTCAAGTTGGGTCTATTCGGGTCGTGTCATGTGGGTCTGCCCAAGGAAACACATTCGTATGGGTCGGGTCGAGTTGGGTTTGGTCGAGTCGTGTCGTATGAGCCCACCCAAGGAAACACGTTTGTATGGGTTGGGTCAAGTATACATGTATTGATGGCGCTCAAGGAAACGTGTTCGGGTGGGTCGGGTTGGGACTGGTGATCGGGTCTTGTCGTGTGAGGCCGCCCAAGGAAACACGTTTGGGCAGGTCGGGTCGGGTTAGGTTGTGCCATGTGAGGCCGGCCAAGGAAATGCATTTGGGTGGGTCGAGTTGGGTTTGGTCAGGTCGTTCCGTGTGAGGCCGCCAAAGGAAATGCATTCTGGCGGGTCGAGTTGGGTCTGGTCGGGTCGTGGTGTGTGAGGCTGCCTAAGGAAACACGTTCATACGGGTCGGGCTGAGTTGGGTCTAGTCGAGTTGTGTCGTGTGAGGCTGCCCAAGGAAACATGTTTGTAGGGGTCGGGTCGAGTCATGTACTGATGGCGCTCAAGGAAACACGTTCAGGCTGGTCAGGTTGGGTCTCGTGATCGAGTCTTGTCGTGTGATGCCGCCCAAGGAAACAAATTCGTACGGGTTGGGTCGAGTCGTGTGATGGTGCCCAGTTAGCTGGAAATGAGTTTGGGTTAGGTCAGGTCGGTTCATACCGTATTGTAAGGGCACCCAAGGAAACATGTTTGGGTGGGTCGGGTCGGGTCAGGTCGTGCCATGTGAGGCTGACAAAGGGAACGCGTTCAGGGGGGTCGAGTTGGGTCTATTCGGGTCGTTTCGTGTGAGGCCTCCCAAGGAAACACGTTCGTACAGGTCAGGACGAGTGGGTCTGGTCAGGTCGTGTTGTGTCATGAGGCCGCCCAAGGAAACACGTTGGTACGAGTCGGGTCGATTCGTGTACTGATGGTGCTCAAGGAAATGTGTTCGGGCGGGTCGAGTTGGGTCTGGTCGGGTCGTGTCGTGTGAGGCCACCCAAGGAAACACGTTCATACAGGTTGGGTACGGTCAAGTCGTGTGAGGTGTTGTGTGAGGCCGCTCGAGGCACGTTCATACGGGTTGGGACGAGTTGGGTCGGTCGGTCGTGTCGTGTCAGCGCGAGGAAACATTTGTGCGGGTCGGTCGAGTCATGTACGTGGGCGCTCGAAACGCGCGTTCGGGCGGGTCGGGTTGGGTACGGTTGGGTCGTGTCATGTGAGGCCACGAGGGAAACGCGTTCGTATGGGTTGGGTTGAGTTGGGTCACCGGAGTCGAGTCATGTCATGTGGCGCGAGGAAACACGTTGGCGGGGTCGGGTCGAGGTCGTGTGATGGCACTCGAGAAACGCGTTCGGGCGGCTCGGAGTTGGGTGCGGTGGGGTCTGTCGACATGTGGGGCCACCCGAGAGGCACGTTCGTACGGGTTGGGGTCGAGTCGTGTGCGGTGGCCGCAAGGAAATGCATTCAAGCGGGTCGGGTTGGGTCTGGTCGGGTCTTGTCGTGTGAGGCCACCCAAGGAAACACATTCGTACAGGTCGGGTCGATCAAGTCGTGTGATGGTGCTTAAGGAAACACATTCAGGCGGGTTGGGTTTACATTCAATGGCTTAATAATAATTTTTAAAAATCCCCATAGGTAGTCCCAACTCTGAGTGCCCCTTAATGTTTTTCATCTTCCTTGATTTAACCTTTCTCTTTGATTTTTGTTTAGCCAAAAGGATGTATGACCTTATTCCCACGGTGGATTTTAATATAATAGATGAGGCGTTTACTTTTAGGCCACCTTTTATATCAACATTACTCCTCAATGCAAAGAGATTTTTTAAATATATTAAAGGATATATGAATTGTGACCCTACTCATTGCCACCTCCAACCAAGAAATTCCATCAACCTTAATATTAAAAAAATATACCCTCATATCCCCCATATCCTTAGGAATACCACCCTCCCTATCCCTTAGAATATATATATATATATATATATATATATATATATATATATATATATATATATATATATATATATACATATCAAGCATTCCTTGGGTGGAAAAGTTTCAAAATTAAAACCCTTGCTACTATGGTTTTCTCAAAATTTTCCATGAAGGTTTATTTGTCAAGGGGTAGACAATTGGGTGGGTTATCCACTACCAACCCATGAGAACAAAATGCAATTGGAGGAGATCTATGACGACTGACATTTTTCCTTTGCTTGAATATTAATCTCCTAGCAATCTCCTATACAAGTTGATCATCCTTCCACATAAAATATTTATGCCCAAACATCATTTTCAAGGACTCCCCTTTTCTACTCTATAATTTTGACATGCCCATTGGCTCTCTTTCCTTGCAATGAATTTATGGTAATGGCAGGGTATATTTTCTTCTCAACTCCTAGCATAGGCTCAACAAATATTTTTACCTAGCATTCCCATATCTCTAGAGGATCATTCATTATGTCTCCTTTCCTTTTCACCCAAAAATATTCATGGGTGTCCCAATGGGCCAAAATTTTTAACATAGCCATGAATACATCAATTTATTCACCTAAAGGGAATATCATAATAATCTAAAACTTGGTTAGTTCCATATCTACACAACTTAGCTACAATTTTGGTGGTCTAAGATTTTGTTCTTTCATTCATTTTAATGAACTTCTCTAGAGTGTCCCCAATAAGTATGAAATTTATCCCCTTACAAATTCAACAAGAAGTGAAAGGAGCTTTACCCGAATAGCTTATACAATCTCTTTTTCCTTGAGAGGGTCATAATAGGGTCACCATTCTTTTAATGACATGTAAGTATTGCTCGAGAACCAATTCTACTTTTGGATGACTTCCACATCCTTACCAGGCAAGACAGTAAACAATGTCTATCCCTTTGCTAATAAGTGGAAGAATGAAGTATAACCCAACACCGATGTCCAATGCCTATTTATTCATTGACTCATAAAGGTCTTAGATATATGTCTCATATATAAATTTTTCATAGGTAGCATTAATGTAGTATTTGATCCATGTGTACATATTCCATGAAAATTATCATTAAAATATCTTATTTCATCTTCATATCTTTAACTTTAATCCTTCTAATCTTATTTCTAGTACCAAGCTTTTCCCTTTTGTTATTTTCCCAAGAACCCTACCCCACCTCGTAAATACCACATAGTGATGTTTCCCAAAATTTAGATCTCCTTCACCTAATAGAAACCTCTAGCCATTATAAGTTCTTAAAGTTAAAATGTTTGATTAAACACACAAAAGAGTATAAGGAAGCTTATGGGGTGATATTAATAAGGGAACTAAAATCTTTTATTCAAAACCTTAATGCCATGTTTAAGGGAACTAAACAAATTATATGCCATGTTTAAATCAAACCTAAGCTGGCATTTGAAAGGTTTTAATACCTATTTATATGGTGGAGCATTATCGCCATAAACTATGTTTTTAATAGGCATTTCAAACAAATTACAAAGGTTTCATATTAATTGCGGGCCTTTCAAAATTTTACATTAATCACTACAGCTACCCCTGCATGTAATCACTACAGCTACTTTCCACCTCCATAATCGACTCAAGCCCTACTGGTTATATGCCTCCTACTGCAAAGAACTGCCCGCAAAACATGCAAGAAACTCCAGAAAGCTTCCTAAAATACTGCAGGACCTTCCTCCATCAGCAGGAAAAATGGTAATGTGAACTTATTTTCTGTTTGTTACAGGTGTGAACTTATTCTCCATGTTTTTTTTGTATAAATTGAACAGGCTTAAATGCGTATCAATCAGCAACAATCTCTGCAAACTCATTCAACAATTGTTGAGTTTCCATCGGCACATAAATATTTTCCTTATCTTCTTGTAACTTCTTTGGCATTATGGAAAAACAGAATTTTTCCTATATTTCTTCCTTAAGAAATTCTTTGGTTGAGCACAACATTACATGACCACTTTTTTTGCCATTACACCCTGCATCACTATTGTCTGTTGTTGTTGTCTCCTCTTTTGCCATTTGCTCTACTATAATGTTGTCCATCTTTGTAGAATTCATATATATTTTCCATACCATCATTCAACACCTTCCTATCAAACTACCAAGGTATTCGCAATAATACATGAGATGCCCCCATCTCCGCCACATACATAATACTTGATCATTGAAGTTGCTGATCTGAAAACTCAACAAATAGTACCCTGTCACAGTGACATGTTGACATTTCTATAACTATGAAACCCAATATGGATTGGGATAGGATACACACTTTAATTTTAGCGTATTGATCAACTCAGTGGACACCAAATTTTCTATACTCCCACCATCTATGATAAATTTGCAGCATTTACCTATAAGGCTAGAACCTGGCATTTAGTTCTAAAAACTTTCCCTCTGTTTATGTACTTTTGTAGCATTCCTTTTAGGTTTGAGTAACGCCATTAAAAAAAAAGTTTTTCACCCTCTTCATGCTAAAGTATTACAACATTTTCTCCCATAGTTGATGCCTCACCTGCCCATGTGACATGAGTCCTGGCCTCGTTATTTCTTCCTAGATTGTGCTACTATGTGAATTTATATGCTTTCTGCCTGTCTACTCCATACATGTAACAAGTAATGACATAATTATCCTTGCCTTTTCTAAACTCTCTGATTCTGCCACATGGTCCTCTCCTTAGGAAATTTGACTTCTTAATGCTTCATCTTATCTCCCTTCGCTAGAATGTCTCCTTACAACCTTTTTACTCTTTCTTTGCTTCTAAATTTTTTCCTTTGCAATTCTACTGCTACTTCCTATTCAACTTTTCCTCTACCTTGGAAGCAATCTGATATGCTTCATCCATGATTTGGAAAGAATGGGTACTCATCTCATCTTGAATGTGGACCTTCAATCCATTCACACACCTTGCTAAGCTTTGATACTGTGGCTCTTTTAGTCCTGATTTGGGAGTCATTTTGAAGAATTCTTTTGTATACTCCCAGATAGATATCTATTTTTTATTCAAATTTTGTTTTCTCTGCATAAACTTTGTTCATAATCAACAAGAAAGAACTTGTCCTTGATTTTACTCACCATTTTATTCCAATTCTTAATCTTCTCCTGGTGCTTGTCCACTCTGCCATTTTGTACAACATTGCAGCATAGTGCAGGATACCCTTTCAACTTAGTTATTGTAAAACGAACTATATTGGGGTATTGGACATTCTCATACTCAAATTATCTATTGAGTTCACCTATCCAATGTATGAGCCTTTAATTTCAAACCCATTATAGCATGAAACTTCGACCCTTATATTACCTATATCTTTCAAAAATGAGATCAAATTCTCAAATGGGTTCTTCCACCAAAACATCCTCTAATTATGAGTCTGCTATAGCTACAACATCTCCAATTTGTCTGGTTTCTAATTCTTCAATTTTCCTTCTCAATTCCTCCAATTCCTGGTTCCTCACATTTCTTTGTGGCGGCATCCTTAGGATTTTTCTAAGCCTATGAGACTACCATTCACAAGCCTTTCTTTTGACACTGCCTCATTGCTCGTCTCTCAATAGACAAGAGAAAAAATGAATCTCTTTCAGGTCTCCTTGCAACCATACTTGCACATGAATTGATCTCATGGAACCCAACTAGCAAGAGAGAATTAGTTTTGATACTTCTACAAATTCTCAACCAGAGCTGAAATTTGCTTTGATCCCACTTGATACACCAAACATTTTCTATAATTCCTTTGACTCACTGCAAAATTGTGACACTATTAGAGTGCAACAACTATGGAAGTAGCTCTCTTAAGTAATCATAGTAAGCAAATGCTATATAACTAATTTGAAAGAATTAATAATGTAAAGAATAGGAAATAGAAGGAATTGTGAAAGAAATAGATAAAATCTAACTCTTTGTTGTAGAATATGTCAATTCAACAAGTGGATTAAAATCTAGAGGCCTTAGTCTCTCCATGATTCACAATATTCAGATCAATGTGATCAGAATGGTAGACAATCTTGGGCTTCCATGAGCACAAGCTGATATTCAATCTTCTCTATGCATATTTGGAGTTTAGCCTTCTCTTATCTTGTTGCAAACTGTTGGAACACTTCTTTTTTGTTGATTCAATAAGTCTGTTATTTGCTTCCAGGCTGTTCAATTCACATGGCAGCTCAACAGTCTTTGTAACTTTTCACCTCCTCATGCGTTGTCTCTACAAATGCCTAGGGTAGATTTTGGTGGTGAATGTTTCAATTTAGCTTTTAGATATTTGTCTTTTAGCATTTCTGTAGCATGTGGCATCATATTTTTACCAAGCTAAGTCATTAAGTAATATAAATTAAAAAATAAATACTTGATGCTGATTGCACGAACCCAAGGATGCCCTAGAGGTAGATTTAGAAAATATTTAGGCTGGAGTCTCTCTAATTTTGGTGTGTGTTTTTCTCCAGTGGCACCCTCAACTTTGCAAAACCTGGGGAATGAGTCCACCTTTGGAATGTTCCTCAGACTATATATATTTTTCTTTTCATTTTCCATATTTTCTCGAGTGTAGCAAACTGATGTATTTTGATTTGGTTGGAAGCATCTCACATTTGAATTTATTTTATCATGATCCATAACACTAATATATTTTTGAAATCAGAATACATATCCTTTACATTTGCATCTATTTGATCTGTCTGCGACATTCTATTCTGCTGGACCTGGATTTTAGCTCTATCAAGGAAGTGATTATCATGGATGTAATAACATCTTGTATTTTGTTTTGCCTTATTATTTGATAAACTTTATGCTGTGCAGTAACCATCCATCTGCCTTACCAATTTCCTTGTTTCTGTTCAAGAGACAATTTTCCTTCTCCTTGGATTCAAATCATTGGTTGATATTGGATTTCTAGTCATATAATTTTTTCTCTTCTCCCAACTACATAGCTCGCCAGTAGGGTGTTCCCCAAGGTTTTTCTCATCTAACCTTTGCTACAGAGATATCGAATTCATGAGTGACCTTTAATTTTGATTTCTGGAAGATGTCTCAGGGATTTATTATTCTTATTTTCTGGGTCGAATAGGGGGTTGTATTTAGTCAATATATGGCATGAATTTTATTGCCATCAATTTTCTATTTGTGGGCCATTGCATTTGTGAAAATATGTCCCCAATGGGCATTTTACTTTTTTTATTGTGAAGTGATCAAGATTTTCCATGTCAATATATTCTTTGATTGTAGTGATGTTGTTAGCAATATATCCCTACATGCTGAGAATATTCTTTAGTTGAGAGGGAAGGGCAAAGTTTCAGCCAAAGGTGCCTTGGAGTTTGAGCAACCAAACAGATTCATATTTAAGTGAGCCATTGCAAGGACATTGTAGAAATGCTTCATGACATTGATGTTGTGGGTTGGATAAGTTGATCACAACTCAGGAAATCTTAGTCAAGGAATTATTAGACTTATCATGCCTACGTACAGATCATTCTGACCTTCAAGTATTGCCACTGAGCTTATACCGACCAGATCAAAATATCCATATCAGATAGATGTGATTGTTTTTCAAGCACAATTCACTTGAATAATATGAAAAATGTAGATTAAATGAATTTCTCCTAGGGTTTTCATGCTTTCCTGTTAATTGGATCAGGCTTGCACTGGTTCACATGGATTGCATCTAGAGTGGATGTGAGGACGTCCTTGACACCTCTGGAAGCTCACCGAACTACAGCCAAACGACAAGGTTTCAATTTGCTGAAAGCTTTACTTAGAGAAGTTAGAACCTTACACCCCTCAGACTCGATAATAATCTCTTTATGTTTATGTTATTATCTGATCCCTAAATATACCATCTCTCTGGGATGGATCCACAAGTCACACCAGAAGTCTAGAGAGTAATTTTGGTATGAAAAGATAACCTCAAGAATGTTGTGTTCCTTGACATAGATAGATCTTGTATGTTTATGCAAACACACAATAGAAATAAAATACATAATTGACTATAATATTGAAAACTTAAATGAAGCATAATGTTTTATGGTGAGTATGATGATGTGCAGATCTGAAATCTATTGTTCTAAGAGAGGTTGTGCTCGATAAGTTCCAATTCATGTTTCCTACCAACTTAGAATGAACAATACAAGATTGAAGTCTTTTGGCTTTCATACTATGAACTTTGCAACATGTAGAAATGCAAATTGTTGAGAATTATAGCTTGGGAAGAAATTTCTACATAGGTTTGGTGTGAATGTGCCAGTAGTTTGATACATTATTGAAAAGTAGTTCTATTAAAAGAGAAAGTAATTGTATTTTGTAATTTAATTTAGTAAAAAAAGTGAAGTCTTATATTTAGCATACGAGTCTAAAAATTGTATCTCATTGCATGACTTAGACTAGGAGTAATTTCAAAATAGATTCTCAGCTAAAAGTATAAGGATAGGTCAAGGTAGAGGTTTTCACCCATACTATCATGCTTGAGTGATCATGTAACCGAGAGAGAGCAGGGATTCAGTTGAGGCAAATATCGACAACATGCAGCAGTCTGTATAGGTGCTGCACAGTTCTGTACATATGTATGGAGCAGTTCCATACAATCATATAAACAGGCTCTACAGGCTTTCCAGCAGGCCATACAACAGCTTTATGTTGTTTCTATTTTTTTCAGTGTACTTTCTCAAGCAAGCTGTACAAGCTTAGTTCAGGGTGTTATTTTGGTATCTCTATATTTTTTTATCTAGCAGCTTGTGGAGGTTTCCTTGCAAGTTCATTGAAAATTTGAAACTATTTTTATGCTTTGCTATTTAATTTCAAGATATTTTGTGATCAAGGCTATGGTTTAATTTTGGCATTAATTAAATTTAGCAATCTACTCTTTTGATTGAGATCACAGAGACATTAGTCACCTACGACTTGAAATTTTCACATCAACCATCCTCAGGGTGAAAAGCCTATTTAAGCTTACATGGTTTGAATCCATGACCTGAACTATTCCGATAGATAACACATGGTTATCTATTATTTCCAAATTGGTTGATTGCAACATGTAAGAGTTAGAGCTATTATTATTTTGCATATTTTCCATTATATAGTTATGACGACTACCCCATATGTGGATACCATTCCAAGCTTCACTGAAAAATATCTTTAGCCTCATCTAATATACCTACTTTGCATAAATTTTCTACTAGCAAGGTGTAAGTATAAAAATTTGGCTTACAACCCTTACTTTTAATTATACTCAATCACTCCAAGGCCACTTTAATGCAAAAAGTTTATGTATTAGAAAGGTAAATTTAGAAATTATTTCAGTTTTCATTTTGTGTTTTCAAGTTAGATATTGTTTTCAAGTTTTCAAATTTCTAATTTTATTGCAATGTGGCAGACTGATTAGGTCAGTACAGGAACAACCCTGAGACAGGATGATTGCGGAAAGGGGCCAGTGGAAGAACATGTAAAGTGCCAACATTTCTCTATCTTCAGGTATTTTATTTATTTACATAATTGAAATAATATTAGTTTTGTTCAAATATGCAGACACCTAGCCATGGTACGCCTGATGATTCCCTCTACGAGGAAGAGCTTTCTTCATCCCCATGTCCATTTCTATTGCTGCAAAAAAAGGCGTGAAAAGAAAAGCTGGAATTTGAGCGTTTGGTAGATGCTTCGCCTCAAACACCTAAAATAGCAATGAGGATAACACAACTTATGACCCAGGTAGAAACATATAAGGTAATAATAAAAAATCAAAAGGATATTTTTTTTTGTTCTACATGAGATGAATTGTGATAGTTTGATTTTTAATTTTTACATTAACTAAACTAACAAAAAAAATTCTTTTGTATGTAGCGTTATCTGACACCTGCTGCACCTGGTGTGGGTGGTAGTGGGACACAAGGGCAAGAGATTGCCGAGCCACCCTCTCATACACCTTCTACGCCTTTAGGTGGCAGCCGAGAAGCACACCCTACCTAAGAAGACACCCAGCCAACCACTGAACATGTTGGCAGTGATGAGGCTGAGATGGCCAATTATATTATTGCATTTCCTGGAGCTACACGTGTCAAATCCACGGGGACCATTAATGGCACGTTGTTGGTGAATGATGAAGGTGTCCCTATAAAGCACGTACAACTCCCAGGTAAGTTTTAATATTTTAACTATTTCATGTACTCTATCTAAAACATATTTTATCATGATTTTTATTTTTAAATTAATGATAATATCTTTTTTATATGTAGGAAATAATGAGTTCTACAGGTTTTTGGAGAGCCATGCATTGGTAATTTTTGGTCCAACCATACGCACAAGGTGGAATTCCAAAAATTCCAACCTGAAAAAAGAACTTCTAGATTATCTAGAAGCCCTTTTTGGGGTGGGCACATTTGACAGAACAGCGGTGGCTCGGGTAGCTGGAAAATATTTGAAATATACCAGGGACACCTATAGGACGCAATTGAAATTTAACCCTAGATACGAGCGTCCTCTCACAGTTCTAGAGAGTGAGTGGAGAGCACTCATCCATGACGGAAAAGAGAAAAGGGCAAAGAAAGAAGGAAAAATGCCAACTGGACCCGCAAGGTAAATTACAAATTTAATTCAATAGCTTTAATTTTCTCTATGTCTAAAATAAAAGTGTGCTACGTCATATCTGACTTCAATATTTTGATGATAGGTTGCCTGACACCTCGAAGGAAACCAAAGCTAGGATTGAAAAAAAGGGCCATCACAAGCTAGGCCAGGGTGGCTACTTGAAATTAGCCGCAAGAATTGTAAGTAGCTAAACATCTTATAATTAATTGTATCGCCTTCCAACGTTTTTGTAATCCCATCAAATAACATTAAAAATACACAATCATATGTAATGTAGGGTGATGACTTTGGAATGGAAACTACAGAGGAGGATAAAAATATCGCTTTCTGTTCCGACTATGAAGCCGTAGTTGAATATCGTAGAAGCTTGGGACAGGCCCAAGATCTAGAATGCCAACGTTAACCTTTCAATATGTTTGTTTTCGTCCATAAATTTAATGTCTAACAACTTTGTTTAAATATTGCAACACTTTCAACGAGCCAAATAACCCAGTTGTAGAGTAGTGTGTTGAGAGCGAAATATTTCTAGAAGAACATGTTCCTAACGTGCAACTTGATCATTGTAGTGGGGACCAGGCCGTCAATGCTACTATCAGCGAGGACCATGACGGTAATTAATTTCCACTTATAATTTTTTCTAGTTATACCTTGATGGTTGTCCTTATAATGTTTTTTGTTTAAATGACAAAGAATGTTGTACTTGAGGATCTTATCACCAGAGAGGAAGACAGGGCAACGGTCCCAACGGTGACAACTGGTGCATTAGGTAAATAATCTCATTACAATTTTTTTTTATTAATATTACCGAACTAGTTCAATGATATTTAAAAACTGACAATTAAAATTTAATATTATCTGTTTTTGTAGGCGATGCCCCGTCACTGGATGAGACCAGAAATCGTGACTACGCAACTAGGTCAGCAGTGCAGGAAAGGCACGAAACAGGAGTAGAGCACGATGATGTTGATGATGTAGTTAGGAGCTTTAGAAGTAGGAAGAAGAAAAAGAAATTTTGATAATGTAAAATATTGTATTATTATAAGACAAACGTTACCATACTTGGAACGTTTTTTGCGTTATATAAAAAACTCATTTATCATACTATTTTTATGTCAAGCACTAATTTCAATGTTTCCTTGCGTACTTTTTGTTGCATTGTTTTTTTATTAGTTATTGAATTTTTTTTAATGCTCATGAAAGTAAAAAATGAAATATAGATTGGGTATTGGGGAATTGAGAGTGATGTGAGGGGGGGGAGGGGCCATAAGAGCTTCCACCTTCACGTGGTTGGCCCTATTTAGTAGAGAATAATTTATTGGAGCGATTTAATCTTGGAGCAAACCTCCCTCGATCCAACATAGCAACAAAAAAGTCACTGTTGACTTAGTTGCTACTCTTTTAGATCGTGGGAGGCTTGTTCCAAGTTCATGCGACTCCAATAAATTGTTCTTGAAATGAAGAGGAGCTTATTCAGGTATGTTTTGACATTTTCAACATATGTTCTAACATTATCATAAGAATGCATCTTAGAGTAAAAAATACTACATCCATTACTTTTATTTATTGTATAGATAATTATGGATTTTGAATGACTTGGCAGCGCAGGTACAAATCCTCTTGCATCATGAGCAATACATCTTGTCAAGCAGGGTCATGTCCAGGATATTTTTGCTTGTGCGCTTGACCAGGTTCGTAGTGTCACATTTTGTAAGTTCCTTTACAGTTCATAATTCAATATTAAGCTTGTTCATGATTATTATCTGGTTTTTTGTATGTGTTTTTTCATCTATTTGATTGTAAGCAACTCTGCATGTTTCCTATTGTTCACTATGATTTCTCCATTTACCACTCCCAGGATGAATCTGACTTTATTGTCGAATTTCAACAAATCAAGCTGAAGGTTTTCCAATTGGACTTTCTTTCTCTTTTCATAGAATTCAAGATGGATATGATATAAGTGCTCCAAAACTTGCTCAGGGATCTCATATTTATGATTGATTCCCTTTGAGCCAAAAAGATGCATGTTACTTGTACTGATTGTACTAGTCGGTTTGAATTTCCTTAAAAGGCCCTCTTGAAGTGAAATCTTGATATTCTCTTCAGACAATGACACCTCTAAATGGACCCTGGTATCAATATTGTATTCCTTATAGTCCCTTATGAATGGTTCTTTAATATTAACATTCATAGTCATCAATGCTTTCAGAAATTCCTTGTAATCCTGAGTCCAGTTGGGAACAGGAAACTCTATAATTATTAATGTTGTCTCATTAATTTCCTCTATGATTCCACTAATCATCTAAGACACAAAATTATCCTTTATATTTGTTCATTCAATTATACCCTTTAAACCCTTGTACCGAGGTGCCAAGCCAATGGTGTATTGTCTAGTGCTTTGAGATGTTGAAATGTCCCTTAATCCTAAGCCAATCAATATATCATAATAAAGTGATAAAAAATATACATATCGTAGTATAGGCTAAGATCATATCTGGATCCATAAGCTTGTATAGTTTATATGAGGATAGTGTTTCCCTAATCTACATTATCTCATATTGGTCTTTTATAAAAGGTGTGTTTCAGTGTTACTCTAGTTTATACTACAATGTCCATATTCATCATACAAGTTAAGGATAGAGTGATAGCATACAATATTCTACCTAATAAATCATCTTGTATTTCAATAACTAATGTGAAAAGTGGTGTAATGTAAGCTCAATACTGAGATATGCTTGTTCCTGTTCTAGCTTGATTTCATTGAATACGCTCTTTCTAGCTTTGATTAGTGAAAAGAGTTGGATTAGCTTAAGCTGAGTAATGTATTCACCCTTATCTCTCTTCTATGATTTCCATGTATTAGTTACAATGATAACAGTTATATGGAACTAAAAGTAGATTGGTATATATAAGAGACTGTATCGTACCTATGTTGCCCATATTAAGCTTAGTAACTATCACTATATCACCTTACTTAAGCTAGTAGTAAGCTCTATTGAATCTATAAGCTTATTGATTTCACTATGCTATTAGTACTAATGAATCAAGTCCATTGAATCAGTGACCAAGCTTTTCCTAATGTAACTACACGTAATGGAATAACACATATTCGTATAAACATGATATCCTTAATACAGATCTTAAATTAAAGTGTCCATGAACTCCATATTCAGTCTAAGCTCCTTGTTATGACATAATGATCCCTGTTTCCCTATTAATTTCATACCTTATTAACACTAACCGAAATCATAGTAATAAGTACATAGCCTTACTAGCTCTATGCCAACATGTGTATCTTATAAACCTCAAGTAGAAACACAGTTTGATTGATAATTTTTATATAATAGCTGATCTTGTACGATTGGTTAAGCTTAGCATTGATATTAGTGTACCATTACACAAGCCATAGTGAAATGCTTCCTTGTGCCTTAGTTCGGTCAGGTGCGTCATGTCGTTTCGTTTGAGGGCGCGCACCCAAACCTATTCGGGTCGGGTCATTTCGGTTGAGGGCGCCTTCCCAAACACGTTTAGGCATGGTTCTTAGAGCCACCCAATCAGTAAAATTGGATAGATGTCTTGTTGCTACATATGCACTTATTGACAATAAAGAGAGATTTTAGTTCATGAGCATGTGGCGTGGAAAAAAAACCTATGTAATCCCTATGTGTGGTGTTAATTAACCTTATGCCTACAATGTTTACTATTTGCATATCGGATTGTGTGGGGGTAGATAACTCGTAGCCATATCACATAGGACCCATTCACTTACAAAGGTTCCCCAAACTCTGCCCACAATTTGGTTGATCTTGCTCAGCTTGAAAATTTTGAATCTTCATTAATGATTGATTTTCCTCTTGCTCAAATGAAAAAGGAAGATGAATTTCATATTTTTCCTCCATAATTTTCACATTCGACATCTATTGTAGCTATTCATCTATGCACATATGGAATCACCACAAGTTGGAATTTTTTTTTTGCAATGGATTCTTCATGTTGATCTCGACGAGATTTTTCCTCCTCAAAAAACACGTCCTAGTTGTAAGAATGGTTGTGGTATGTTGATATTCAGAAGAAAAATACAACTTGTAGCCCGTGATATGCTAGGTGTTACCTTGATATTAACGGTGGTGTATTCATACTCCTTCTGAATAACCAATAAAGGGTCAAGGAAATTGAACAATATGTTGTCAAGTTTTATCTTATCCATCTCTGGGGCAAGCTGCTTTTCGGCTAACTCCACTTATTTTGATCTCAATTTTTCCAATTTCTTCCTTCTCTCATATGATACCTGAGCCTTTTCCTTTCTCTTCCCTTCTAATTCCGTAATATTTTCATAGTGATGCTAGCCAAATTCTACGGAAATCCTTCGTAGCAAACAATACCTATGACCTAGCTAAAGCCTTAACACTTTCAGAGCATCTGGAATTACCATTCTATTCTTCAAGTCATATGGTGGGGGAACCCCTTAAAAATCCCTTAGCCTAGAAAGTACTGCAACAACATGCTTGGTTTTGTGTGGAATCATTCCTCTAATTGTCTAGTAGTCAAATCCTTCTCTTACTTTATTGTCATTTTCCCATACCTAACCAATGAGATCACAACAACACCTATTTCTATAAAAGAACCTATAACCTATCTTACTTTATTGTCATTTTCCCATAACTAACCAATGAGAACACAAGAACACCTATTTATATAAAAGCACCTATAATACTTTTGTGGGTTTCACTAATATCCCTTTAGCTAGTATGTGCACAGTAGCCTAGATCCTAAAGTGATTCCCATACAATGATAATCCACTAGGTGTATTTGTTCTTAAAAAACTATGCATGGATATATGTCCCATTTACGGCCAAGTTCCACCAAAATGGCTCCCCCTACCTACCTAGTAACTACATTACATTTATTTAATTACATGACTACCCTACAACCCACCAAATTTCTATCATATCCTTGACGTCAACAACAATTTGTTGTTCAAGATATAGCTGAGTTGGAACAAACTTAGCTCTAGAGCTTAGGATATTTTTTCACCTCTAATGTTTATAAACCAATAGATATAAAATTTCTAAAGCATGTGGGAGCCCTTTAAGTATCACCTTTCCTATATTGACTCCATATTAAAAATCATCGAAAATGTCCATAGATGAGTTGTCCTTACTAAACCAAAAATTTCATTGAAAATAATCATTCATACCATAACATTACTACTTCCCTTTTAACCACATAAAACTTGTTTTTAAGTTACCATAACTCATATTTAATATCACATAATTAGATTAAAAAATCAACCAAAATCTCTAGTTTATGAAATGAAAATTCAACAATTTTATATAATTAATAATTTAAATAATTGACTTAGATCTAATCTCATTAATAATTATTTATAATCAACATTACCACTTATTTACCCAAACCCCTTATTAACCCCAAGAAAAGTCTCACACATTTTTTTAATGGAATTTGAGTGGCCTTAAAAAGCACACGTATTTAATTTCAAAATGTCCAAAATTTTCAAATATCAAAAGTTTTGATTTCCATCGTTCATTTCCCGGTTGCATGGTTTGTCCAGGGAAAGAGGGAGAACGCGGCCATACTGTCGCTGGTTTTTTAGGAAGGATGCAGCCATAATATTGTAGGTTTGGAGGAAGGATGCAGCCATACTGTCGCAGGTTTGGAGGAAGGATGCGGTAAGTAAAGAAATTGATCCCCAGTATCTATTGCAGGTCTACTCTGATAAATTTGGTTGAAGTCTAGTGATTTATTTCCTTCTACAGAAATAATCTGCTCCGATACATCGGATATTGATTTCCTTTGGTCCGATGATCAACAACAAGTATCATAATAGTCTTGTGCCTTGTATACAGACATCAATACCTGCCCCGCGAATTCAAAGGCCCTTCATTCAACCACAAGTAGTCGGATTTGGAGAAGTAAAAGTCAAGGAAAAGTGGTGAAATCTGAAGAACATGCCATAAAATTCCCCATAAAAGGTAATCCATGTATTCATTCAATAGTCCCACTAAAAGATTTATTTTTGTAATGGATTGCCCTAAATATGCAGTGCTCTCCATTAAGTTTCTGTGTTTAAATAATGATAATGCAATGCCCTTTAGGTTTATTTGGTTTTGATAATGTAAGCCACCTTCTCCAAGTTTCTTCGATAGCTGATCCTTCCCACTGTCCTAGATGGCCTATAGTCGCTTGGCATACTTCCCAGATTCATTTGATGAAAGGGCATTCCTGGAAAACGTGAATGATAATTTCCTCACTGTTTTTGTACAAGGGGCATCAACCAGGCCCAATCACATACGTTCTTTGAAGCACATCGAAGGTTGAGATCTTTCTTTCGGCACCACATAAAAAGTTTTGCCTTCGCTGGGCACTTAGATTTCCAAAGCATTTTCCTCCACCAGTTTAGCTCTACAGGGACTCGAACTGCAATCACTATGATGTATCCAAGCTTGGGGACATATTCACCAAAAGGAGAGGAACTCCAGAGAAGGTTGTCCTCTCTGTCAGTTAATAAAATTTGATGAGCATTTAGAGCATTTACATATGCATTCCATGATTCATGAAAAGTTGCTTCTAATCCCAGCTCCCCAGCAGTCATCCATTCGTGCCTTCAATTGGTAGTTTTGGTCAGGTTGTCGATATGTGCAATTCTGAACCTAGTGTTGTGCTTTTGTTCAGTATATGAGTTATAAATATACTAGGAATTAATTTCCAGGTGCTAGGTTCAGAATTTAACACAAACAATAGCACCCATATACTAGAAAACAACCCTGCAATGCTAGTATCTGTTAATGTTCATTCCTTTCCTTTGTGTTGGTCCAAAACTTAGGTGAAAAGTGATTCTGTTTTGCAATCTTCACAATCAAACGTGATTTCATGTCATCCATACATAACTTGCTGTGCATTAAAATATGGTTATCTTCATGTTATAACAACTGGTAATATTGTATTTGAATGTTGGTTCATATTTGCTATCTCTTGTCAACCTTTCGGTGTTTCATTGCTGTTTCGTTATGTATTTATTAAACGATTACCCTCTAGGCACAAAAACAAAGGTAGCAATTAACCTTCCCAAGAGCATAAGTCACTGTCACATGAAAATTAGGCTTAGGAGTAGTGCATTTTTTTACAGTTTAATAGCAGAAAATCCTCATGCAGCGAGTAAATCAAATTAATCCCATGAACATTGCCCTCTCTTCAAGAAAAATTAGTCACAAGAAGCTCATACAGGTTCACTCTTTGCAAAGAGCAATGACGCCTAGCTGATCATTTGTATTCATAACTTGCGAAGGAACTTATCCTTGAGAAGGCCATCGATTAGCATTGTCTACATCCCTTCGTCACGGTTATGTCCACTTTGAAATGCACTGTCAAACAACCTTTACGCTTCTTGCACCTTGCCTTCTTTACAAAGTCCAGGAATCATAGAATTGTACAAAGATAGTTGTGGTTCATAACCATTTTCAACCATTCTATCCAAAAGCTCCAGACAATAGACGCAATTTCCCTGTTTACAGTGCCAATTAATAAGAGCTGTATAAATTGCTTCATTGGGACAACGACCTCTCTCTAACATATTTTTTATCAGCTGGTTTGCCTCAAGGAGTCTACCTGATTTGCATAATCCTACAATTAAGGCACTATAAGTATCTACAGTAGGCTAGCGATGCTTCTCCATCATTTTTTCAAGAAGCTTAAATGCAAGAACATTATTTATTTCTAGTGGCATTCCATCCAGGTCATGAATTTCATCCAAGTTATTAGGATCTGAACTACCTACTACATCCTCATCAGGAATCAAGTGTTCTTTTTTTATCTTGTTTTCTTGAACTATACCATTCATAAGCTCACAATAAGTTCAATAATTATGTTGGAATCCTTCATTTATCATCTTACTTAATAGATAAAAAGCATGATCCACCCTGCCTGATTTGACGTTGCCATCAATCAATGATGTGTATGTTACTTGGTTATGTTGTAAGCCTTTCTCCTTCATTTTATCAATGAACATTTCAGCCTCTTCCAGTTTGCCTTCCCTGCAAAGTCCATAGATCAGTGCACTGTAAGTGTAGACATTTGGAGAACAACCCTGCTTTACCATTTTGTCTAATATTTTATATGCAAGATCAATGGCACCGGCTCTACATATTCCATCAACAAGCATGGTATACGTCACCAGGGAGGGAGCTAACCCTTCCCCCAACATCTTACCAAAGACATTATCTACCTCAAGCACCCTGTTTTATTTGAACATTCCATTAATTAGTGCATTATAAGTGTATAGATTTGGTTCACAACCATTTTCAACCATATGGTTCATCAATGCAAGGGCAACATCAATTTTTCCACACTTGCACTACTTGTCTACTAAAGCTATGTAAACTACTATACTAGGAGCAATGCCCTTCTCGAGAAGCTCATTGAACAAATCACAAGCTTGTTGTAGATTTCCTTCTTTGCAAACTCCATTGATGAGTACAGTATAAGTAAATTCATCAGGCTTACCATGTTTTTTCTTCATCGAGTCAAAAAGACTTAAGGTAATATATATGTGACTCTCTTTACTAAGTCCATCAAACAGAGTATTATATGTCACACTATTTGGGATCAAACTTCTTTGTAGCATGGTGTTTAAAAGCAACATTGCTTTCCCCACCTTCCACACTTTACATAGTCCATTTATCAGCTCATTATAGGTATGAACATTAGGTTTGCAGCCACTCTTTTCCATTCTATTGAGAATCTCATAAGCATAATTGATTTTATTTTCTTGAAAGTGCCCATTAATAAGAACATTGTAAGTGACCACAGTAGGAACTAAGTCTATTTTCAATATATTGGTGAATAGTTCACATGCATCTTCTAGTCTGCTTTCTTTGCACAACCCACTGATCAATGTTGTGTAGGTATGGATGTTTGGCATGGAACCATTTTTCTTCATTTCATCAAGAATATCAAATGCCTCTTGTGTTCTGCCTTCATCACAAAGAGATGTGACAAGCATTGTGTAGGTATGGACATTCAGGTTGATCCCTTTCTCATTCATTTGATCCAGCAAATCAAAGGCTTCTTGAAGGAAATGTGGTTAGTATTACATAGGCCCCTCCAACAACTTTAACCTAGATTTCGATAAGGAGTCTGCTCCTAAAATCTACACCAAAAGGCTCAAAAGAAAGGGAGCAATAGAAGACTGATATATTCCACCTCAACCATTCCTTCTAATAAAATCTAGAAGATACAACATGTATAATTTGGCAATATCTTTTGTTACTTGTGTTCTTCCTTTTTTGTATGAGTAATTACATTGCTGACCTATTATGCTCATCTTAGTTGGTATCAAACCTCACTTTTAGGGAGTTTTGGAGTTATGAAAAAATGATCATCTATTATCACCCAGAAAAACCTTTGGAAAGAATGTAATCCAAGAGTCAGTATAACCACTAGGGGATGTACACTTAACACAGAATCCACCCTGACAAATTTGAGTGTTAAATCCTGCACTTCTACAAGAAGGTCAACACTGAGCAGAGTTCCATCTGCAGATAGCTTCAGGTTGATACCAAAAACACCATATCTAGTTCAATTATGCACAAGGGGACTAAAATGTTAAGCCCTGCAAGTCAAATTAGAGGATTGAACTCATGATTAAAAGAGGAACTTGGAATTTTTGAGCAGTTTTCAGCATCAGTATATGATGCTAGATTCATGTAGAAAGCACACAGGAGATGGATTTTCATCATACTAAGTGGAAGATAGGTTCTTTTCTCTTATTTTGACTTCTAATTGAGGAATGAATGCATTTTTCATCGTCTATTTCACATTTGTATCATGATTGAAAATATCTGATGCGGTGGTTTACCCCATTATATTTCTGGCAATGACCAAATTATGAGATCCCATTTTTCCCAACTGTAGGCCTTTTTTAGCATATAATATATATACATCAGAGTAGATTGTGTCAAAATTTTATACCATGATCCTGGAGATTGCACTTTCTCTGATCTGGGAAAAAATTCTTTCTTTTTCTATTGATAAGTTGTAAACAAGAAAACACATGAAAATTGGATGTGGACAGTAGGACTTAACAAGGTGATGGTTCCCTTTGGAAAGTTCCTCATAAATCAAGGGCATGTCAAACAGTGATTTTGAATAAAGCATCAAATTGATGTAGTCTTTAATATATTTTTTACATGTCTGCAATGTGCACAGTGTTTCATATCAAATTCAGAAATAACATTGAGAAAGAGATGCATATTTTACATACAAAGACATTAATTGGCTTCCCAAATTACCAATTGTTTCAACCCAGTGATGCATGGGTAAATTCAAAGGGAACCAGTACTGGTATGCGGGAGAGCACATACTTTGAGGAAACGAATAATCCATTAATCAAAAGTATATATATATATATATATATATATATATATATATATAAATAAAATCACATTGGAATTTACCCAAAGATTTCTTGGTAAGAACTATAATTGATACATCAGGTTGGAAAATCTTTTGATTGATCCTTGAGTTCGCACATTAATTTCAATAGTCTCCTTAGCATTGATGGATGTGGGGGAAGCCCATGATCTATTTTCATTGATAAGGCACATTGCCCAATTCTCCTATTGAGTTGGAGCTAAAGGTATTAGGGATTAGTTCTCTGCCATTATGTGAGATTTTATGTTGTAAGTAATGTAGAAATTATATAACTTATGTGTTATATGTCCAAGATTCTCCTTATCTCACACTATTTTAACTTCATGCAAAATACATAATCTATTCTACCATTGATCATTTGCGGAAATTAAATCAAGATTGCAATGCACACATGAAACAATAAAAATTCACACACATTAACACAATTGTTTAACGGGAAAGCCTGAAGCTGAAAACCCCAACTATCTGTATATAATATATTTCATATAGATCATGTAACAATCCTCATACAAAGTTGATCATATCAAACTCTCAGTATAATACAATCACTACACACTAAACAAGAACAATCAACAAAAATCTGCACTGATTTTTTCCCTCCTGATAGCCTACCTTACTGCGCAATCCCTATTGAAGAATGGCTCTAGATGAGTTCAAATTTGTCCAAACTTTCTCACGCAATCCTCATTGGCATCTCTAATGAATGTGTGGTGGTGTTAGTGTCTGATACAACCTGTCTGGCGATAGTCACACTTGCTCTTTCACCAATCTCTCCACTGAGTCTCCACTGATCTGTTCTGCACTGTAGTTAACTGTTGTCTCTGTCCAATTAAATAATGAGTTATTATTTAGTGAATTAATTTAACTAATTAATCCACTCAACTCCACTGAAATTACCAATCAATTAGAAATAAACACAATCAGTTCAACTGAGTTTAACTCCACAAGTGTAGTTAAAATAGAAACCAACTCCACCAACTACTTCTCCAACTCCACCAAACTCTGCCACTTGAGTTCTAACTGAAGTCCTCCATGCATGAACCACCAGTAGCTCTAGGAATTGCATAATTCCTTCAGCTAGCTGATCTGAACAATCTGTTAACTGAATGTTAGTGCTCCAAGAGAATAAGATAATGTTTAGAGTCCAAATATTATTAAGAGCTAATAATATCCGACATGTCTATTTTTAGACTAGTATAAAAATAGACTTTGCCCAAAATGTCTAAAATTAGAAGTCCATATATTTTTCCAGCTTGACCAACCATCCAAAAATAGCATCCTACAACTCATAGAATATGATCAAGATGTGTAAAAATAGACATAGTCTAAAAATAGACTTTGCGCCAAAAATAGCTTGCAGGGCCCACTTAGTCAAGGCGAATCTTTTCACTAAGCTCATCATCTTGTTGAATCTCAACATTCCCTCTCAACAAGATAGGGATTATCTGCCACCCTGATCCTATCTCTATGGTATTCAAATTTTCTCTTGGTGAGCACCTTTTTCAAAATATCTGCATCCTGATCTTCCATAAAAAGTAAGAAAGCAACATGATCCTCTGCTGCACACAATCTCTGATATGATGGTACCAGATGTCAATATGTTTAGATCTATCATGAAACACAGGATTAACCGAGAGTTTAATGAAACTATGATTATCACAATATATCACAGTAGGATCTAAATGAGAACCGAACAAATCGACTAAGATCTTCCTCATCCATATAGCCTCACATGCAGCCAAACTTGCTGCCATGTACTCAGCCTCCATTGAACTGAGTGCCACGGATATTTGTTTCCTGCTGTACCAAGAAACTGCTGTAGATAAGATACTAAAAATCCCTCCAGATGTGCTCTCTCTGTCCGTTGGGCTTCCTACCCAATCTGCATCCGTGAAGCCATGCAACTTCACCTCATTCGACTATCTGCACCACAATCCATACTCATATGTGCCCCTGAGATACCTCGTGACATGCTTGCATGCCTTCCAAAAGAGCTTGGTAGGCTTCATCGCTTGTGAAAGCTGGTTCATAGCATAGCATATGTCCGGTCGTGTATTGACTAAATACATGAGCGAACCAACCAACCGTCAATAAACAAGTGTATCCACTACCTCTGCCGATGTAGCATCCTCCTTCATCCAACCACAAGGAAGAGGAGTTTCAACAGGGCTTGTAGCCTCGTATGTGAAATTTTCTAGTATCTCCTAGGTACTTGCCTTGAGACACAAACAGTCCACCCTTCCACTGCCAAATTTCCAATCCCAGGAAATAATGAAGGAGGCCCAAGTCCTTCATCTCAAACTCCTTTGCAAGATCTGCCTTGCATGAGTGTATCAACAGTTCATCACCCGTTACTATTAAATCATCTACATAAAGCACAATGATCAAAATATTACCCTCCACCACAATCTGGTATAGGTTAGGATCTGCCTCACTCTTGGGGAAACCAAGTCCAGTGAAATAACTGTCTATCCATGTGTACCAAGCACGAGGTGCTTGTTTCAGCCCATACAACGCTCTTTTGAGCCTGCACACATGCGACTCGCTGCTGAATATTTCGAATCCTTCAAGCTGATCAATGTACACCTCCTCCTTAATGATTCCATTGAGGAACGTAGTATTCACATCCATATGATGAATGTGCCAACCCATCTGCGCTGAGAGAGATAGGATGGTACGTGGAGTGGAAGAATACCTCATGACAGTGCAATGTTTCTTCATAGTCGATCCTCCGATCCGTGAGGTTTCTCCCGAGCAACAAATCTTGCCTTTATACTCTCTAACGCTCCCATCAGCACTTCTGCTTCAATTTGTAGATCCATCTCGAACCTACCACTGATTTCCCTTCCGGCCTTGGGACAATCTCCCATTCACTGTTTCTGACAATCGAATCATACTCTTCCACCATGGCATCTACCCATGCGGGATCCTCCACAGCTTCCTCGAAATAGGATGGCTCCATCATGATACACTTTCTCATCAGAGCCATGTATCCAGTAAATCGGTTAGGTGACTATCTCTGTCTGTGCTGTGATGTAGGAATTCATACATTCTGCACTGCATCAAGATTCAGTCGCTCAGCTTCTGTAGTGCACTTCCGCCCTCTGATGTTTGGCGCTGCATGAGTGGTTTCTTCCACTCCATGAACTCCCTCTTGTGGCTGATTCACATCTTGAGGCTCATCTTTAGGAAAAATTAGCTCCTCCTCTACAGTCAAGTGTAGCTCTCTCTCAAGTGACAACTTCATGGCTTTCTCCTCTTGAAATTTGATATCCTGTCGCACGACAGTCATCCGACTATCTGGCAAATACACACGATAATTGTGGGGTGTTTTTGTGTACCCCACAAATATCCCAACCTCTGCGGTTAGCTCCAGCTTCTTCCTGGCATGCTTCGTCACATGAATGTAAACAGGTGAGAAAAAAATATTCAAATGAGAAATATCAGGCTTCTTACCAAAAAACGCCTCTTCGGGTGTACTCATGCCAAGTACTCTATGAGGACAACTATTTTGCACATAAACCGTAGTGTTGCATGCCTCAGCCCACAATTGTATGGGAAGGCCCTAATCATGCAACATCACCCATGCAACACCCATGATCGTTCTATTCTTCCTCTCAGCGACCCCATTTTGTTGTGGGTTATGAGGCGCTATGAGCTCTCTTCGAATTCCTTCTTTTCTACAGAAGTCTTTGAATTCACCAGAGATGTATTAACCACCATTATCACTCCAGAGAGCTTTCACTTGCTTCCCCGACTCTTTCTCAACCAGCACCTTGAACTCACAGAACTTTGAGTATGTCTCGCTATTCTTCTGCATGAAGAAGATCCAACACTTACGAGAAAATTCATCAACAAATATCACATAATACATGTGCTTTGTTGTTGAAGCAACCGAGAAAGGTCCACACACGTCTCCGTGAGAATTTCTTCAAGGATCGTCGAAGCACGACTATCCTTCTGATGAAAAGTGGTTTTCACAAATTTTCCCAAAGTACATCCCTTGCACTGATCTGACTGCGCAAGTGTACCTTTAGGAAGCCTGGTAGAAATCTGCTTCAAAATTTTCGAAGCGCCATGGTGAAGATGGCCCAATCTCCTGTGCCACAATTCGCCCTCATCTCGGCTCACCACTCCTTCTGATTTTCCTTCCATTGCAGTGCAACCATCTACCTGCAATTGATAAAGATTCTTAACTCGAATCCCTATCCTCTTGGTTTGACAAGTTGTTTTATGGCGCAGGAAAGATTTTCCCTCGCTAAAAACAACATCATAACCCTTGTCTTCCAACATCGCCATGGAGATCAGATTCTTCTTCAATCCTGAACATGGCGACATCCTTCAAGATGAAAGGTTTAACGGACTCCCTGTCAAAGGAAATGGTCCCGATACCAGTCGCATTGTATCTACCATCATCGCCCATCTCGATGTGCACTCCAAGATCCTTTTCCTCCAGATCACTAAACAAATATTTGTCTCCGGTCATATGGAAAGATGCACCACTATCAAGAAACCACACTGATCCCATCATGCTTGAAACCAAGCATGAGATCAAAGAAAATTTGAGCTCAAACTGCGAGGCTAAGGCCTCTCCTGCTGCAGAACCAACAATGCTCTTATTCTTCTTCTTTTGTGGGAAATTAGTGGTGAAATGCCCATGCTGGTGACAGTGAAAACACTTCACCTTTGACAGATCATGCTTCTTTCCTTTAGCTTCAGATTTGGAAGATTTATTCCATTTTCCTTTTCGAGCTTTGGCAGCCAAAGCGCAATTTTCTTCATCTTCATTCTTCGATGAAGATCCATCCCTGGTACCCTGCCTTATCTCCTCCTGCACAAGATCCGACCAAAGTCGCTCCCATCCTGGTAGTTTATCTCGTCCATTGACAGAGTCTTCGTAGCTATGCCAAATCTTCGGAAGCCCAAGGAGAGCCAAGCTCACCAAGTATTCTTCATCAACAGTAACCCTACACTTCCCAACTCATCCTTGCAGTGGACAAACTTCGTGAGGTATTTTGGAATACTGTCGCCTTTCTCTAGTTTTATTTTTTTGAGCTTGTCTTTAAGTGCCAACTTCCTCTGGTCACTTCTGCTTTGGAACAAGTCTGTCAAAGCCTTCTACATTAAGAATGGAGTGGATTTCCCATGAAGGCTGGCTACAATGTGGTCCTTCACACCTTCCAACAGAATCCTTCGACACTTTTCTACCTTCTTTCGCCATGCGTCAAGTGCGGCTGCATCACTAGAAGCAGGCTTCGGAATATCAACATCTATGAACTCCTTCAACCCATTATCATCCAGCACCACCTCCATCCTATCATTCCATGCTATGTAATTCAAGCTGCCCTCAAGGGCATACTCCAATCGCAATCCATTGAAAGACATTTCAATGAATGCTCAACTTCGACACGAAGAAAACATTGCAGCAAATTTGAATTCCACCAGCACAAAACTCAATTGCTTCTATAATTGCAATGTCCTCCAATGATCAACACTCCTCTGATACCATGTAGAAATTTTATAACTTATGTGTTATATGTCCAAGATTCTCCCGATCTCACACTATTTTAACTTCATGCAAAATACAAAATCTTTTCCACAATCATTTGTGGAAATTAAATCAATATTGCAATGCACACATGAAACAACAAAAATTCACACACATTAACACAATTGTTTAATGGGAAAGCCTAAAGCTAAAAACCCCAAATATCTATATATAATATATGTCATAGAGATCATGAAACAATCCTCATACAAAGCTGATCATATCAAGCTCTCAGTACAATACAATCGCTACATACTAATCAAGAACAATCAACAAAAATCTGCACTGATTTTTGCCCTCCTGATAGCCTGCCTCTACTACACAATCCCTGCTGAAGAATGGCTCTGGACGAGTTCCAATTGCTCCAGCCTTGCTCATGCAATCCTCATTGGCATCTCCAATGACATACAATGCAACACTATAGTCACAACTGATAGTCACACTTGCTCTTTCACCAATCTCTCCACTGAGTCTCCACTGATCTGTTCTGCACTGTAGTTAACTGTTGTCTCTATCCAGTTAAATAATGAGTTATTATTTAGTGAAGTAATTTAACTAATTAATTCACTCAACTCCACTGAAAGTATCAATCAGTTGGAAATAGACACAATTAGTTCAACTGAGTTTAACTCCACAAGTGTAGTTAAACTAGAAACCTACTCCACCAACTACTTCTCCAACTCCACCAAACTCTGCCACTTGAGTTCTAACTGGAGTCCTCCATGCATGAACCACTAGTAGCTCTAGGAATTGCGTAATTCCTTTAGCTAGATGATCTGAACAATCTGTTAACTGAATGTCAGTGCTCTAAGAGAACAAGATAATGTTTAGAGTCCAAATATTATTAAGAGCTAATAATATCCAACTTGTCTATTTTTAGACTGGCAGTCTAAAAATAGACTTTGTCCAAAATGTTTAAAAATAGAAGTCCATCTATTTTTCCAACTTGACCAACCATCCACAAATAACATCCTGCAACTCATAGAATATGATCGACATTTCTAAAAATAGACATAGTCTAAAAATACACTTTGCGCCAAAAAATAGCCTGCAGGGTCCACTTAGTGAAGGCGACTCTTTTCACTAAGCTCATCATCTTGTTGAATCTCAACAAGTAACATAGTATCACCTACGAATTTTGCACACACAAGTGTGGACATGCAAACACAAATAAGAATGAGATCAAAGATTGGATTTCTTCATTTGTTTATGCAATGCCTCATTACAATGTCTCATTTTTTAGATGTTATTGAGCTATAATATATCTAATTTTCGAATATGACCATTATGTCTACCTCCTAAACTAGTTTGTTTTTTCCTCCAAAAATTCAAATTTAAATTCAAATTTGAGGTTGGTTTCCCTCATTTTTTATTAAGTTGACTTAATAAAGAAATTTTCCCTTCTCCTCTATATATAGGGGCTCAAATCCTCCATAAGAGGCAAGATTTATGTGCTATCTTCTGTGATATTTTCCATGCTATGCGGCTTTAAGTAGTCCTGCTTATTTGAACTAGTGGGTCGAAGTTTGAGAGGACTCTTGGGTTAAAAAAAAAAATTGGGTATTTGGTTTTTTTCAAGGAGACAAATCTAGAGGGTTCTAAGGCATATATCATCGAGAACATGTGCTAGATCAAGGGTGAGGTTATTGACCTTGTGAGGCGAGTCTTTTTTAGGCCAATCAACCCTCTGTGACAGACCTTGTGAGACCATTTTTTAGAGGCCAGTCAACCCTTTGAGGGAGATCTTTCTGAGGAAAAACATAAGTGGTTTCTGAAGTATTTTGCAGACCTTTCTCATGACTTTTGTCCAATTTGGAGCTCACTTAATGTCTATCTTTTTATTCTTAAGTGATTTGATCAGAGGAAAAACTATTTATGAATTTTTTGACATTCTAGTGCTTACATCTGAGGCATCTTTCAGAGGTAGGGGTAAACTATGTTACAATCTTGTTGATCAGAGTCTAAGTACTATTCAACCATGTGGGAGATCAATTATGTGGAAGTCTAGACACAGGAAGTTGTTTTTTTTACCATCTCATCCCTAGATTGACATTATTTGATAGGATTTTCCACACAAAATTAAGGGTTATTTCACATTGGTTTATGGTAGCATTTTCTATGGCATAATCTGAGTCTTCTTTTGGAAAATTTCACCTCAAATTCAAATGCATATTTTCAATTTTATGGAAGATTTTAACACATTATTTATTGACATCTCTAAGGTAAGTGTTTGCATCAATTTGCAGTTGCCTTAGGCCACCTAAAACATCCTTCAGTGAGGTATAATAATATTACTCTAAGGACGAGTGTTGGTACCATTTTTTGTATTGGAAACATCTGTGTAGTATAATTTCACTATCAATTTTCAGGCCATTTAAGAATATCTTCAAAGTTATTTTTAAGGTCAAACCTATCAAAGTACTTGGGCCTCAGTAGCCCTAAGAAACTTGATCAATTTTAGGCCACCTATCTTGCATGAGAGTCTTATCTTATCACTTATTGAAAAGGGCTTCATCTATAGAAATAAGATCCATATATTAAGGCATGGAAGATTGTCACAGGAGCATCAACATTTTGGAATCAAATGGAAAAGAATTGGCAAAAAGATAAGGGAAGATAAGGGTTAGATGAGTGGCATACATATTCAATAATTAGTGGCACATTATATGAGTACTGTCACGTTTCATTTTTTTTAAAAATATTTTTAGCCTTCCTAACCTTTATGCCACCCTCTTTAGAATCCTTTATAAGATTTTTATTATATCTTTTAAATATAATATCCTCAATACTGCAAGGCCTTGTGCGTGCTACTATGCCTTCAATATCCTTTTTCATGGCATCCTCATTTTCTGAGCCAGACTGGCTCCTACGTTCATTTTGATCACCCATCCTGATAGTTACTATTTTCTTATGCCCAAGACAACTTAACAAAATGAGGCCGCACTCTATGTAGGTATTAGAATTGCCCCTTACCCAATTTCAATGAATAAGCATATGTTACTAACACGATTGTTTTTATTTATTTTTAAATATTTTTTAGAGGTAGGGGTAAACTATGTTACAACCTTGTTGATCAGAGTCTAAGTACTATTCAGCCCTGTGGGAGATCAATTATGTGGAAGTCTAGACACCTGAAGTTGTTTTTTTTACCATCTCATCCCTAGATTGACATTGTTTGAGAGTATTTTCCACACAAAATTAAGGGTTATTTCACATTGGTTTATGGTAGCATTTTCTATGGCATAATCTGAGTCTTCTTGTGGAAAATTTCACCTCAAAATCAAATGCATATTTTCAATTTTATGGAATATTTTAACACATTATTTATTGAAATCTCTAAGGTAAGTGTTTGTATCAATTTGCAGTTGCCTTAGGCCACCTAAAACATCCTTCAGTGAGGTATAATGATATTACTATAAGGACGAGTGTTGGTACCATTTTTTGTATTGGAAACATCTGTGTAGTATAATTTCACTATCAATTTTCAGGCCATTTAAGAATATCTTCAAAGTTATTTTTAAGGTCAAACCTATCAAAGTACTTGGGCCTCAATAGCCCTAAGAAACCTGATCAATTTTAGGCCACCTATCTTGCATGAGAGTATTATCTTATCGCTCATTGAAAAGGGCTTCATCTATAGCAATAGGATCCATATATTAAAGGTATGGAAGACTGTCACATGAGCATCAACAGTTTGGAATCAAACAGAAAAGAATTGACAAAAAGATAAGGGAAGATAAGGGTCAGATGAGTGGCATACATATTCAATAATTAGTGGCACATTATATGAGTACTGTCACGTTTCATTTTTTTAAAAATATTTTTAGCCTTCCTAACCTTTATGCCACCCTCTTTAGAATCCTTTATAAGATTTTTATTGGATTTTTTCATTATAATATCCTCAATACTGCAAGGCCTTGTGCGTGATGTTGTGCCTTCAATATCATTATTCATGGCATCCTCATTTTTTGAGCCAGACTGACTCCTACGTTCATTTTGATCACCCATCCTGACAGTTGCTATTTTATTATGCCCAAGACAACTTAAAAAAATGAGGTCGCACTCTATGTAGGTATTAGAATTGCCCCTTACCCAAATTCAATGAATAAGCATTTGTTACTAACACGATTGTTTTATTTTTTTAAAAATATTTTTAACCTTGCGTCGGAAGACCGACGCTCTAAACGTCGGAAGAGCGATGTCTTTTTTAAAAAATATTTTTACTATTTCTTTGGACAAGCGATGTCTCATAAACGTCGGAAGTGTGACGCCTTACATTTTCGTCAGTCTTGCAATGTTTGGCACGAAACATCGAAAATGCAACATTGCCAACATATTCGTCGGTCTTGCGACGTTTGGCATGAAACGTCGGAAATGCGACGTTGCCAAAATATTCGTCTGTCTTGCGACGTTTGGCCCGAAACGTCGGAAATGCGAAGTTGCCAACATATTCGTCGGTCTTGCGACGTTTGGCACAAAACGTCGGAAATGCGACATTGTTTACATTTTCGTTGGTCTTGCGACGTTTGGCACAAAACGTCGGAAATGTGACGGTGCTAACATTTTCGTCAATCTTGCGACGTTTGGCACATAGCGTCAGAATTGTGAAGTTTGTTTAAAAACCTCATAAGCGTCGAAAATGCAACTGTTCGGTATCGTCGGAAGACCGACAGTTGTGGCTCATCGGAAGACCGACGCTTATAAAACGTCAAAATAGCGACGATTTGGGTAACGTCGTAAGAGCAACATAAGTCTGGAAATGTCTAAATAAGTGTCGCTCTTTCGACGCTTTATTGAAGTGTCGGAATTGCGACGCAATGGCTAACCACGTTTTTCCCCGCCTCAAACTGTTGCTCTTGCGACGCCTATGTGTCGGAAGAGCGACGAATTGGCCGTCAGAAATTGGGCCAAATGTGCTAGTGCCCCATCACTCTCCTCTTCTCTCTCAAGTCCTCTCTCTCATTTTTCATCTCTCTCCCTTTCTCTCCTACATCCCTCTCTCTTCCCCCATTACACACTCTCCCTCTATCCCTCCCTATCTCCTCCTCTCTCCCTCCCTCTATGCTCCTCTCTCTCAAGTCCTATCTCTCGTCCTTCCTCTCTCTCCCTTTCTCTCTTACCTCCCTCTCTCTTCTCCCATCACTCTCTCTCTCTTCCCTACAATCCTCTCTCTTCCCCCATCTCTCTCTCTCTCTCTCTCTCTCCCCCTATTATTTCCATCTCTCCTTCTTTGTCTCTTTATCTCACCCCTAAACATACACACTCTCTCTCCATCACTCCCTTGTCATTTCCTCTCTCTTTACACTTCTCACTCTCTAAGTATTTCTTCTTCCCTCCCTCTCGCACCCCCTCCAACTCCATCTCTCTATACCTCCCTCTCTCCTCCTCTCTCTCTCTCCCCACATCTCTCTCTCTCTCTCTCTCTCCAATCCTCTCACTATCTCCCTCCCTCTCTCCTTCTCTCTCCCCCCCCATCTTTGTGTCTCCCTCTTCCTCTCTTACCCTTCTCTACCTCTCTCACTCCTCTCCCTCTCTCTCTCTTCATTTCCTCCTCTCCCCTCTCCTTCAGTTTATCTCCATCTCTCCCTTGTCACTACCTCTATCTCCAGCTCTATCACTCCAAGTCTTTGTTCTTCCCTCCCATATATATATACATAGAGTTAATATATATCATGATATTTTAATAAATATTATAATATAAAAATTTAATATTGTATTAATCCGAAGTTATTAAATTCAATAATACTAATATTATAATATATTAATATGAATATTAGTTTTAATAATAATAATAATATTAGGTTAATAATGTTTTTTTTTGGCATGGTATTTATAATAATTTGGCCCATAGGATTGGTATATAATTAGATGTTGATTTTTAATCATATTTGATATATTTTTATTTATTTACCATACCTCCAATTTATTTATATTTTTATTTATTTACCATACCTCTTTTTTGAGTGTTGATAAAACTCTTTATATCTTAAATTTATTTTGTGTTTATACATGATAATAATTAGATTGATGTTTAAATAGGGCCAACATTAGTTAAATATTAAACATTATGTTTACATGAGATCTACCCCGTATTGGCCTTTCGCGCAATAAGATAATTATTGGTTGTTGTTTTTTTAGCTAATGTGAGTTGATTTATAATTTTTATTTAAGGGAAATCACGTTATCTTGATGGTGGTCTATAAGGAGGGAGGCTTTAATGCCTCCCAAGTATCTTTGGGTTTTGGGTTATTTCTTTGTTTCCTCATGTTGAAGGAAGGTAAGATAATTATTGGTTGTTGTTTTTTTAGTTAATGTGAGTTGATTTATAATTGTTTTTTAAGGGAAATCACACTATCTTGATAGTGGTCTATAAGGAGGCAGGCTTTAATGCCTCCTTTCTTATGTTCAAGAAAGGTGGTTCGTAAAAGTGAGAAAATGGTTTTTTTCAAAAATAAAATAACGTGAAGTGTTTTTAAATTATTTTTGTCTATATTTTGGGAAGGAATTTCTCACCATATTAGGCCAAACTAATATTTGTCACCATATTTGTCTAAGTTTTATGCAAATGGTATGAAGTTATTGTGAGTATTTTTGTCAAATTGGGTGTGGGTAAAGTCATTATTGGCTCCTATGAGTGAATGCAAACAGACTCATAACCCTTATTTAAGGAAAACCATGTCATCTTGAATTATGTGGTCCATAAGGGAGCATGGTCTCACACTATTGAGTCATTAGCCTATTTCCTAAAGTCCAAAAAAAACAAACTCTTAGCTAAACAAAAAATGAACATAAATATAAATTTTTTAAATAATTTATATAAAAATTAGTAAAAATAAAATTTATATTATTTATAATAGAATGAATTATATTTTTAATATATTTTTTTTGTTAAAAATATAATTATTTTAATTTTAAAATATTAATATTTAATATATTCAATTTAAAATATATAGTTTATAAGTATATAATTTCGCTCGAACGTAGAATAAACAGTGATGGGGTGTATTGTTAAGTCACTTCATGATGTGAAGGTCACAGACTGGGCAAAAATCTAGTCATGTTAAGGGTTGGTGTGGCTTAGAATACATCTAGATGGCCCTCGTCACTTTTTTTCAAGCCAAATGTTAAACCATCTTTGAAGGACATAAACAACTTGACAAAAAGAATTATAATTTCAATTTTTTTGGGGTGTATTGTTAAGTCACTTCATGGTGTGAAGGTCACAGGCTGGGCAAAAATCAAGTCATGTTAAGGGTTGGTGTGGCCTAGACTAGATTTAGATGCCCCTCATCACTTTTTTTCAAGCCAAAAGTTAAACCATCTTTGAAGGACATAAACAACTTAACAAAAAAAATTATAATTTCAATTTTTTTACACTAAATTTTATTACTTCATAATTCAGAAAATCATTACAGAGTTCAACCATTTATTGTCATCAAACTTTATAACAAATAGACACATGCTTGCGAAAAACTAGATTTTTTTTGTCAAGAAAATAACAAGTTCAAAATTGTAAAAAAAATGCAACATTTACAACATCATTATCATTTCAAAATTTAGATTAAATTTAATAATATATATTCTCCATTAGGAAATTTAAAGAATTGACTATCACTATAACATTACATAGCATCCTATAAGTATACATATATTATGAAGTGCATATTACAACGATATCAAAGTTTTAATTACATTTTGAGAAAATATTTAAACTTTTACTTTCCAAGCACTACACTAAACCAAACCCCTATATAAAGAGTTCACCAAGATAATAACTATGCGATCAAGGGGAATATATAGAGGTGTGTTTAGTGTTTAGCTTTAAATAGGGATTAAGGGCATGCACGTATTGATATACTAAGGGATATGTTGCCTTCTTATGTGGTTAACATTTTTTTTTTCACTTAACACCCTATGTGTAACTATTGCTTAATTTCCATTGCAATATATTTATAGTAGTAGTCGTGGATTGGATTGGCATTAGCTTAGAAAACAAATTAACAAATGATTTGATGAGTTTATCAATAGTGCAATATAATGATATATTAGGGCTGGGATGATTAGCATGAACATTGGTGGGGTGATTAAAGTTGACCAGGTCAAATCAAGTTAACATTAACGATCAATTTTAGGTAAGCCAATTCAAGCCTTAGTTGCCTTAGTCAATTCGATTCCAAAAACAAAGTTGTGAGTACTCTCATTCACTATGAGTAATATTGGTCATCGGGGACCATAAAGATTAATGCTTTTTGTCACTCCTCATATAAATATGTATCATTTGCACTCATAAAGAGCTATGAATTTCTAAGCAAATTAGACATTTTTAGAGAGGGGCAATCCATTATACTCTTTACGAGATCTAGCACCAAAATACCTCTCAACATCGATTATTATTGCTTCATTTTTGTATATTTCTTTATATTGATATTAAAATTATATAGTTGAACAATCTTTTGTCTCTATTTTGTATTTCATGGTTCAGATGTTCTTTGGCTTATTATTAAGTTGTAAAACATACAATAAGAATGAATGGTTATTGGCTTATTTGTTTAAGTAATATAATAGTAGCGTAATCTAGATTTTATGATAATCAATATGCAATTATTTGATTTAGATTTATGAATCTATAAAGCTTTTGTAGTATATGGATAACTTTTGCTTCCATTGATGTAATATTTAATCCATTTGCATCAATTTGTTATTTATGTTCATTCTATTACAACTAACTTAGTCCTTTGTCTTAACACGTCCAAACCATATTATAATGCAAAAACATCTTTGGGTGTTTGCAACCCTACACACCAAAACAAAATATAACTCTTTAAAATTTTGGTTTTAGTGGAATTTCCTTGTTTTAACTTGCAATTTGCATATTTCAATAGTGATAGGAAGTCCATATTTTGACAATTTTGGAACCTCAATCCTTTGAGTTTTGATATGTTGTAGAAGACATACTCTATAGCTACCCATAATATTTCATAATAAAATATTGAGTGTAAAGGTTGCACTAAAGCCCCAAACCAAGTGCAATAAGAAACTCAAGTTTCATTCCATCAACATTGACAAGGATCTAGAGTTTAGTCATTTTACAATGTTGAATATTTAATTTAGGCTATGAAATTTGTATATGTTCTAGAAGACATGTTCCGCTACATACATTATAAATATTGAATTAAGGGTTGCAGCCAAGCCTTGAACCGAGCACAATGAATATTTCTCATGTTTTGATTTAAAAAGAGTTAAGGGTCTATTTCTTTACTAATCCATGTTCATAAATATTTGAGTTTGGATCTAAATTTTAGGTATGTGGTATAAAATGTATTCCTTTATTTAACCACAAAATTTTGTCAAACAATATTGACTTCAAGGGTTGTGAAAATTTTCCAAATTATGTGAAACAAATCTTGTATTTCATTCCATATATTTATTTTTCTAGTTTGTCTTTTAATATTCAAACCACAAGTTCAAAGTTGTGTATGGTACTTGAACATGTGATTCTTAGTTGTGTGGAATTGGGATTAATCAAATAAATGCTTAGGTTACCCCAAGGAATGAAAATACGTGGAATGAAAAGTAATGATAGTTTCAAGCCTACGACCTCTAAATATTTAGGAGTTTCATGTAATTTGGGGTTTTGTAATTTGAATGTTGTAGCTTATGTTAGGCTCTTGTTCAGAAAGAAGTGTGTAATGGCGTATGAAAATGCATACTTGAGCTTGCTAATTATATAACAAGTTTCTAAAGGCATTTTAACCCCTTTGTGATTTTGATCAAGCTAATAGAATTGTTGTGGTGTGTGTTTTTGTTGTGTTAAATTTAAATTATAGTTTCTTATTTATTTGTAGGCCCCGTGTCTACTCATTTATTTGGTATCAGAGCCCATGATTGTAGCCTACATTGTGGTAGTGACTGCATCATTTGGTATCACAATTGAAGCTTGCAACTTGAGTTGTGGCAATGGTTGTATCATGCATTATCAATGTTGAAACTTATAACCTAAGTTATGGTATTGGCTAAACCATTTGGTATCAGTTAGATAAGCATGTGGTTGAAGATAATTATAACAAAGAGTGAATATGTTTTCTATAATTGTCTATTAGAGGAGTATGAGGACTCTATGAAGGAAAGTTTACAGCACATAAGAAAAAAGTTTTTGAATTTATAAAATGGTAGGGAGATGAGTTCCTATGAGAATAAATAGAAAATACCTAAAAAACCATATGAATATGTTGGTATTAACATTTTTTAGATGTTCAGGGTGATATTTCACATATCTACCCCCCTAAGCATCATTAGGCAGGTGGGTTAATAATTTTTTTTCACTAAATAATCTCTCTTAACATGATTATAAAAGCAAGTATGAGTTCACTAATGCATTAAACTCATTGAGATATTTCCAACGAGTATATTTTTGTTGAATACTAAGCTCTGAGAAAGAAATTATGGCCCTCAAAAGTTTCTTGGGGATCTTCTCTCTCCTGTGTCAACATGCCTACGTGTATTTCCTTACTGATGTGGCTTGGATGCTTCCACTCAAAATGGCCACCTGGACTCTCTCATAAATTTAATTTTAGTGCATTATGGTCCATTGAACCTCTGAAAAAGTTCATCAACACAATGTATCGCATCCCAATAATTTATCCTTGTGACGTATTGCACCAAGACTTGAATCCCAATAGTTTACCCTTGTAGTGAACCCAACCAATATTACCTTGGTGTGATATTAGTGCAAAAGTTTATCTTTTTCTTTCCTTAAACTCTAAAACTTCTGCTTGCTTGTCACATCTCCAAAAATATGTGCTTCAACAATCACATCAAATATTTTTGTGGCATGATACATCACACCTATGGAAATATTCCTCCCCGTTATAAGGAAACCATTCTCCCTTTATTATGTTGTAAGAAAGTTCATTTTCTTGTGAAAAGGAGGCTCTCTTCCTTCATCTCATTGTAAGAAAATTTCCTTTCTTGTGATATATCATACCATAAATATCATGGTTTGATACATCGAATCACACTAAACCTTCCTCCATGTGATAAATGATTCTCTTCTTCCTTGTTCCTTATCCTTTTTCTTCTTTCTTCCGACGTCCTCACATTATCACACAAAGGTTTTGTTTGTGAAATCCACACTACATCATACAAATATTGTTTTGTGTAGCACATACTATATCACATGAAATCATTTTTCATGCAATACATAAAGTTTTGCTAAGTTTTCCTTGAAAAGATTCCTAAAATATTTGCAAGAACTAAGGAAAATCACCTTAGTGAAGTCTCCCTTCAACTTTTATAAAGGTATGAAAAGAGTCTTAAGCCTTAAAACTATACTTTCTCAAGCATGAGAGAAATTTACCATGATATTACTTAAGGTTATTAAAGGGTTCCTTTAATGGTTAAAGATCAAATTTTCAGGGTCGAAGCCTAAATTTTCTTCACGGATAGGTCTAGAATCCAAGGGTCCGAAGATCCTAAAATTTACTTGAAATTTAACAACAAAGGTGCATTAACTTGTGCTACTCAATATTTTAGGAGCCTCGTAATGATGACAAAAATTCCTTATGTCTTTTATGCCGTAGGGTTCAATTTAATTGAATTAAGGTGAACTATTCAAGGAACTTATCCTTTCCAATCATCAAATTATAGGTTCAACTTGGACTTCTATTATTTATTAAATACTCAAAGGAGCATCTTGGCTTTAGGTCAAATATTCTCTTAAACTAGCTCATACCCTTAAGCCACTAAACCCTCTACAAAAAATTTAATTCTTACATTTATTATATATAACAAATCTCTAGCTTTTGTATGATTGCCTTTAATTCTCCACTCTTAAACCATCATTATGAAAGCATCAGATTGAAAATAACTAAAAACCAAGTATTCTAACGTCAAAGTTGAAGATCATTAAACCTTTGATTATCACCTCAATTAAACCGATAACTTTCAGATGTTAATCATAATAATAGTAACCATATAATATGTTATAACATTGTCTAAGATATCAATTCCGTGAAAGGAATAATTAGGAAACTCAACTTAATTCCTAAATCTAGTAAAGAAAAAATTTATTCCAACCAATGAACTAAGGGTGAGTAAGTTTCCTCCCAATTGTAGGTGTAGTTGCACTTGTCTCTCTACAACTAGCGACCCTCTTAGTAGATGATGATACCACCAGGGAAAAATCAAGCAAGTATCCCACATTTTTGTGTAATGACAACCTTCTAAGCGATTATTTTGTAAGGAAAACTCATTTTTTTGCTCTCAAGACTCCCATGAGTTCTAAGCGCACCTTCTACTAGCTTTGTACAAAAAAAGGTCAATCTCTATTTTCTAGTACATAGTTATTCAAGTACACCCTCCTTATAGTGCTTTCTCATGCACCCAATAAGGCTTAAATTTTCATTGTCCCACAATTTATCCTCCGCAAAGATTTTTCACATTTTTTAGGGTACCAATTGTAACACCCTCCTCCCACATCTACCCAAGTAGCCAACCAATCGAGGTAAACATTTGATGAAGTTACTATGATATGATTCAACTCCCTATGTGTCAATTAAGGAAGTGGAATTAACGGAACACAACAACACAAGCCTTATGCACCTACTACAGGACACCTAGGAGCCATCCAAACCTTCCAGAAAGATAGCCCCTGAGACAAACAGACCTTTTAGTGCATCAATCCCTTGGTCGCTCCCTTGATACGGTAAAGAGTGTGACTGGAACCCTCCGGTCACTCGCACAACATGGGAATGGGTGTGAATGGGGAATTTTATAGGTAGTTTTGAGCTCGCAACCCTGATTTTTTTGCCACTTTTTTAGGACTAGGGATCAAGTCGCTGCCCAGAACTCCATGACTCTTCCAGAAACGAAATATAACAATAAAATAATGATTTAAATGCAATCACTTGAACAAGGACTTGACTGGACCCTATTGGCCATGACATACATTTCATCAAACATGTCATAAATATGTAATCTACAGATTTAAACAACATATATGAGCCTAGGGGTCTCATACTTATCTGAGAACCACTAAGAAGTATTGTTGCCTCATCAAATTAGTTGCATTGTCCTCTATTTGGTCATATATTGATTTTTCATTCATTTACAAGTGAACACATGATGAGAGACATACACCATCATTATCATAAAACACATTCATAAGCAACATATAAACAACATAAATGACAAGTGTAGAACAACCATATAAGCCACATAATAAAAAGCATATTTACCCATCAACATAAGAGGAAAAGAGCTCTTATTTCCATAACAAAAATGCAGCCAAGTTTGGGACTTCCATGTACCACCCGACCATAGACATGACTGAACCAAATATATTTTAAGTGAGTCACCCCCGTGCCATATTCCAAGCATGAATGTGGGATCTCATAAAACACATCAATCAAAAACCAAATCGGGGATTCCAAAGGAAAAACTACCTTAAACCTCATCCAATTATTCCACCACATGGTAAAACATCACTAAACATCACCAAATTGGTCTCTAGCCAAGTTTTCTAGGGCTTTAAAGCATTTTTTCGAACCAGGGATTCTAGGACTAGTACTCAACCCATAGTTGTCGTTAAGCTTCCGAAGCGTTTGTCCAACCAGGAATTCCAGGACTAGTAACTCAACTGACCAATGGCTTCTAGAGTGTTTTTCCAACCAAGGCTTCCATGACCAGTAGCTCAACCCAAACTGTTACAAGGATTCAAGAGTGTTTTTCCAACCAAGGCTTCCAGGAACCAATAACTCAACCCACAACCAAAGGAACAAGAAAACCAAATAGAAAACAAAAGTAAAACCCACAACACCATGGCTATCCAGGAAATGGAAAGGCTAGGAAAAACCATTGTCAATCCAGGCTATCCTCCACGCCAATGATATATCATAAACCAATAACCACATGCATATCCCATGCATGCCAAAACTAGTGAGTAAATCATACATGCAACTCGGCACCTGCATGAAAAACCCGATGTAGTTGTTGATCCCAATGTCCTCTTGTGTTTTCCTACTTTTAATTTTCCTTCTTGTTCTAAAGTCCCAAGTATGCTACACTCCTCCAAGTATGCTAAAAAAAACTCTAAGTTTCCAAGATTATGAGAGAGAGAATAGAATGAGAGCTCCCAAAATTGAACTGAAAAAATTATGTGAACTGATCCTCAAAAGTTTTTTTTTTTTAATGAGGCCTATAATTTCTTCAATTTTCCATTAGTTTCCTTCATTTTCCTCCTCACAAGAAACATGTGATATTTCACCTTCCCTTTCTCCTAATTTCCATTATTTTCATAAATAAATGCCAATAAATACCACTTTTCCTTTCCAAATCCTTAGCCATTTCCTTTTCCAATTTCCATAGCCATAATAAACCATATGAACACCCACACTAGGATGGTTATTATTTTTCCTTTATTAGCTTTTATTACATGGAAAATTTCACTAGGGATGTTACAGAACCCTCCCCCTTGCTGGAACACCGTCCTCGGTGTTCAACGACACCTACAACCAATAATACTATTGTAAGCACAACATATTGTCCATAGATATTTATAACTTAGCTCATTGCAGTATTTACAATGATCAACCTACTGAGAAGCAAACTAACATGACAACATGACAAATATAACATCATAATGACATGACATCCATAACAATTATTGGAGATTTATAACATAGCTCATGGAGGTATATACATCCATATACATATGTACATATACCAAAACATCATACCAAATTATACTAAAAACATATATCAAAACACATGCCAAAACATTTGGTCAACCAACGAATAAGGAAGGATACATAGCCGACATCTAATTTGTTGTCTCCCATGTAGCTTCATTAGGCCCAAAGTGGTTCCATTGCATTTTAACCTACTTGATCGCTTCGTTCCTGAGCATGAGCGTCTTCCTCTGCATAATGCACTGCGGTTCCGACTGGAATTCTCCTTCTGGTTCCACCTGCAATATAGACCAATCAATCACATGATAAACTTCTTTAACATACTTCTTAAGCAATGAAACATGTAAAAAATCATGTACTTTCATTGTCGGAGGTAGTGAAAGTCGATAGGCTACTCGCCCAAAGTGCTTCCATTGCACTTTAACTTGCTTGATCACTTCGTTCCGGAGCATGAGCGTCTTCCTCTGCATAATTCACTGCTGTTCCAACTGGAATTCTCCTTCTGGTTCCACCTGCAATATATACCAATCAATCACATGATCAACTTCTTTAACATACTTCTTAAGCAATGAAACATGAATCATGAACTTTCATTGTCGGAGGTAGTGCAAGTTGATAGGCTACTCGCCCAATCCTCTCAGTAATCTTGAAAGGTCCACAAAATTGAGGTGTCATATTGGCACATGATCCAATATGCAAGGATCTCTTCTTGGGCTTGTTTCGTAAGTACACTTATTCCCAAACTAAAACTCCTTAAACAACCTGTTCCAATATGCATAGCTCTTATCCCTATCTTGTCCTGCTTTCATATTCTTCCTGTTCCATTTCTGCCAACATGTTTGGTCCAATAAACACCCTATTAACTGGATCCCTCCAACTGATTGGAGTATTGTAACTATGCCCATGCAATGCCTCAAACAAACTCATACTTAAAGATTCTTAATACCCACTTTGTAAATGAACTCTACAAGTGGAAGATGCTCTTCCCACTTTCACTGATGATGCATCACATACATCCTCAACATGTCCTCCAATATCTTGTTGACCCTCTCTGTCTTTCCATCTGTCTGCAAATCATAAGTTGTACTAAAGGCCTAATTCATGCCCAAACCCGCAAACAACTCCTTCCAAAACTTGGAAGTGAACGTCGCATCCCTGTATGACATAATCTTTTGTAGAACACCATGCAATTTGACCACATCCCCATCTAACACAATCTTCTGCGAAACACCATGCAATCTGACCACATCCTTAATGAAGACATGTGCTACATCATTCACTGAGTATGTAGATTTCACTGGAATTAAGTGTGTAATGTCGCTTAATAATAATAAATATAATAAATAATAAATAAATAAATAATATTATATTATTAAATAAACAGTAAATAAATAATAAGTGAATAATAGTAAATACATAATAAATAATAAACATAATAATAATAATAAATAGATAAAATAGTAAATAATAAACTCAAGTTCTAAATAAAAATATATAAAATTAAACTATAAAAATAGTAAAAATAAGTGAAGTTAACAAAAGTAAAAAGGAATAAAATAAGAAAGACTTGAACTAAGAAAATTGTAAAAATATTAAAAATAAGTAAAGTTAACAAAAACTAAAATGGAATAAAATAAGAAAGAGTTAAATTAAGAGAAACATTAAATTAAGTAAAACTTAAAATAAATAAATAAAATTTGCATGTTGACACATGGAATGTGTGCATGCGGTTCCCTTTTCATTTTTTGGTCTATTTAATAGATGTTGAGGAAGATGAGATTCATCATTGCTTCATCCATTCTCTTGGGAGAAAAGTGTTGTGAGATAAAGGATTCCCTGGAAGTAGTACTTTGATCGAGGGCTTGGGGGTGGCTAGCTGTAGAAAGATTATGTGCAACTAAGCCTACGTTTGGGTGGAGATTCATCCCCAAAATTTTGTTGCAGTTAGCAAGATTCAAATAACGTTCAACTCCAAAATCACAAGTAAGGAATATCATTGCCACAGGTAAGTCATCTCTACTCATATTTTTGGAAATTCTATGTTAATTAGTGAAATAGTTGTGTGTTGATTATTAATCACATAATTGATCTAATTAGTTGCATGAATACTTGTGCCACATCATTCACTGAGTATGTAGATTTCACTGGAATGAAGTGCGCTACCTTTGTCAACCTATCTACCACAACAATGAAGGAATCATGCTGTATAAATGTCCTCGGTAACTGTTTTACGGAAATCCAACGTATAGATAGATAAATTTCCCTAAGTGAGGTGGATGCACTTAGAACAATAGATGAAAGACACTTGACCTCTTCCTTAAGCTAAATATATAAGAGAAGTACACCTACTTGTTATCCTTCAATATTCTTCGTCTCCCTTAAGTCACTTCTGTCACTCTGAATCGAACTAAACTCGCTTGATTGGTACCTGAAATGACTAATAGAAGATAGAAAACAACATAAAGGCATATGATCGATTCATATTAATCAAACTGAATCGATTGCATTTAAAAATACACATAGAAAATCATGAACACATGTATTAGGAAAGGAACAAATATCTTTATTATAAGGTAGAAGGAGAAGTTACAACCAGTTGGATTGATTCAATGCCAACTCACTCCAACTTCAGTCCTATCCTCATCACATTAGCAACATTGCTCCAGCAGCATAACATTACATGCAAAAAATAACTCAAAGAGTTGTGATCTTACCAACATAACTCTACAAATTCAAACTCTTTCTCCCAAAAAAATAACTCAAACAGTTGTGATCAATGCTCAATTTATAAGAAATGAAGTTAGTTTGGTATTAATTGGTCATTGAATTGATTTTCCATAAATGGATGAAGAGGTTTCCTTGTTCAATGGAATAGGAGGATAAGTGATTTAATGGCTTCATGGTGTTCATATTTGAAATTATCAGATAGTATGATCACTGGAACAACTTCTAGAAGTCACTAGAAAGTGGGAAGATTCCTGGAATCCATTGAAAAATTTGCTCCCAATCAACCAACACACTGTGTGCTCTGCAACACTACATTGCATAGGAGTAAGTGCTTTGAAAAGCACCTAATACAGTCTAGGGGTGCATTGATGGCTCAATGGAGCATTTCAACTGGACTTCAAGCAATGAAACTTTCATGGATGAAAAGAAACAATGGGATGAATTGTTTAAGGCATGTAGCAACTGATTTAGAGTATGATAGACCTTAATTTGTATTGATCTGGGTTTTGGGAGTGATGCCAAAATTGACCTATAACAGTTGCCCCCTAAAGCATGAAGTAAAAAATGATAATGTTGAATGATATGCTTTACGATGTGATGAGTAGGATCTGAAGTGGACGATGACCTGCATCAATTACAATACATTACATCATGATATATTTTTCATCTTGGACATGAATTATTGAGGGATGCATACCCATACTCAGCACATAAACTATCATAACATCTGAAGGTCGTCTACAGATATAGACCCATGATAGGATGACCATTTATGTAAAGAACATCGTATGGATGATGTGGTACTACTCTTGAAATCGCAACCTGGATGGATGAAACTAGATCCGGGGTCTTCCATCTCATTCACTTGATCGCTTGAGTATGAGTCTAACCATGTGAATATGTGATTTGAAGTCGAAAATGGGAAGACATTGTCTGATTACCAGCCAATGATGTAAGCCATTAACAGACGCGAGAGAAACCACCAATGATGATTATGGCTCTTAAGGTATTGCAATATTGTTAATTTTGGACAACTAGGTCTAAAATCCATGTTGTGATGCTCAGATGAAGATATCACTATTTTTATTGGGTTCCTCTTTCAGAGAGGTGCAAGATCGATCTAAATATCATCTTGATCCAATGAGAAGAACATTTATTTTGAATTTATTTTTAATCTATTCAAAGTATGTGCAAGTCGGCCTTAAGGTTTTGTGCCCCAACATATGTGTCACAACCCTCAATGATGGATATAAATAAGGTCAATGTTGGACATTTCACTCATCTCATCCTCACACATTCTCTCTCCTCATTTGATTGGTTCGATCATTTGGAGTCTCTTCTCTTCACACGTGGGAAAGTGCAGCAAGGAAGAAAATTGTTTTCAGATTTCTGTTTTCGGCTAGGGTTTCTGTAGCAACTTTGAACAGTGTTGAATTTGGTCAACGCAAGGTCAAGTAGACCTAAAAATTTCCCAAAATTTCGATTTCCCTAATCCACATTTTCTGGCACTATTTTCGAGGCAAAATGTTGACTTTGACTTTTCAGCGTTGACCTAGTTGCTGATGCTATTTGCATTGACCGTTGACTGACAACATTGACTTTTGGGTTGAATTTTGAGTTGACTGTTTCGCTATCCTAGAGGGTTATGTGACATTTCTGGTTGGTTGACCATATTGAGACTTTGCTGGTTGAAGCATCCTGTTGACCACCGTAACACACTAATACAATTATATATTTATGGCTTGTCTTATGTCGATCTACTGGTATGTTCTATCAGCAGTTTACTTTATTGTTTATGTGATTGCTGTCTGATATTGATAATAAAGTAAAGTTGCATCAAGCATAGAACATCTACATAAATTTACTCGGTATTGGAGGTGAGGTGAAGACAAAGCTTTAATTTGTAGCAATCACCAAAGAAGAGAATGGGTTCCTCAAACTACAATGGCTTCAAGGATGATGAAAAATTGACTGGGAAGGATGACTTCCATGCTTGGAAGATGACATTAGATCTTAACTTGGAAAACCAAGATGTCATGGACTATGTACAAGGTAAAATCCAAGAGCCTCCATCCACTACTACTGCTACTGGCAAAACAAAGTACAAGAAGGGGGAGATCAAAGAAAAGCTAATGATCAGGGACTCAATTCACAAGAATCTAGTTGCCTACATCTCTGAGCTGGGCACATCCAAAGAGATGTATGATAAGTTGGTCCACATGTTCAGGGCCAACAATGTGAATCAAGTCCTAGTCTTCAAGAATCAATTGAATAATTTGAAGAAAGGTAGGGATGAGTCTGTTCAATCATATTTTCTGAAGCTGACCAAGATCGAGAACAATCTATTTGCTATTGGGGAGACAATAGCTGATCGAGAGATGGTACTCCTTTGCTTACAGGATGTACTCTATGTACCTAATTTGAAGAAGAACCTTGTGTTTATATCGGCCATGGAACACAAAGGTTTCAATGTGGCATTCATTGATGGAAAGGTGCGCATGTGGAAGAAGAGCTTCAAGGAAGCTATCACGATTGGGTTTAGATTTGATACACTCTACCAGGTTGGAGGAAGTTCACTGGGAGCGATGACATTTTATACTATCTGACAGACTGAACTATGGCATCGGAGGTTTGGACACCTTCACTACAAGGCCCTTCCCGAAGTAAGGAAGGTGGTGACAGGGATGCCCGAGTTCTCAAATAATCATGAAGGTGTTTGTCAGGGTTGTGCTGAAGGAAAGAATACAAGGGGACCTTTCCCCTCAAGCGTTACAAAGACATATGATGTATTACAATTAGTACATTCTGATCTGTCTGGTATGCTGCCCGTGACATCCTTGGGAGGATGTTCTTATTATATGATGTTCATAGATGGCTTCTCTCACAAAACCTGGATATACTTCTTGAAGAAGAAGGATGAGGCTTTCATGTGGTTCCATACCTTCAAAGCCTTGGTGGAAAATATAACAGAGAATAAGATCAAGATATTGACGACTGATAATGGCACTAAATATGAGACGAACGAGTTCAAGAAATTTTGCAGAGAGGTTGGCATCAAGAGGGAGACCACAACTGTCAATACTCCTTAGTAGAATGGTGTTGTTGAATGAAAGAGCAGGACCATTGTGGAAGCTGCCTGTGCCATGCTATGTGACCAGGGTCTACCAAAGTTTCTATGGGGAGAAGCTACGAACACTGCTGTGTACATACAAAACCGATGCCCGCATTCCGCACTGGACTCCAAAAATCCCGAAGAGGTTTTCTATGGTAAGAAACTTGACATCTCACATTTAGAGTTTTTGGATGTCCTGTTTATTTTAATGTGCCAAAAGAGAAGAGGAGCAAGATTGATGCTTTTGGGATGAAGGCAATGTTTGTGGGCTACAACGAAAATTCAAAGGCCTATAGAGTTTATGTGCCTGGTCAAAGGGAAGTGGAGATATGCCACGATGTCACCTTTGACAAAGATGCTTCCTTGAGGAAAGTAGTTAGTCTTCCGAGATCTGAGTTAGATCATGAAGCAAGGCCTGGAAATCAAGAAGAACTGAAGGATGAGACGATGCCCGATGTTGAAGGAACGACGGACCCGATTGATCCACCTCCTTCATTAGGGAAGAGACCATCATGGCTTAGGGACACTCTCGAGGATGCTAATGGACATATGGCCCTAAGGGGGACATTCCGTGAAAGCAAGAAGCCGAGTAGATACCAAGGGTATCTAGTAGCCATGAGTACTATTGTACAATCTGAGCCTAGATCTTTTGAGGAAGCCATAAAGCATCAAGTCTGGAAGGATTCTATGCATGAAGAGTATGAGTCCATAATGAAGAATGATGTCTGGGATGTGGTTCCAATACCGGAGGACAAAGTAGTTGTCACATCGAAATGGCTCTACAAGATCAAGCATGGATTTGATGGAAGTGATGAAAATTTCAAGGCAAGATTCGTTGCCTGTGGCTTCTCTCAAAAGGAAGGCATAAACTGTGATGACATATTTGCACCTGTGGCCCGATATACCACCATTTGATCTATCATAGCCCTTGCTGCTACGCAAGGATGGAGTCTTCATCAGATGGATGTGAAGACTGCATTTTTTCATGGTGCGATAAAGGAAGAGGTGTATGTAGAGCAACCTATGGGGTTTGAAGTCCAAGATCACGACATCCATGTCTGCAGGTTAAAGAAATCCCTCTATGGGCTAAAGGAAGCACCCAGAGCTTGGTACGAAAGGATAGATAGCTACCTGATGAAGCTCGGCTTCACTCGTAGTAATGCTGATCCGAACCTTTACTTCAAGGTTGATAGAGAGAAGCCTCTCATTCTGGTGTTATATGTGGATGACCTCTTTCTGAAAGGTGATAACCCTCTCATTCATCAATGCAAGAGGGATATCACTGTTGATTTCGAGATGAAGGATCTAGGACTGATGCATTAATTCCTAGGCCTGGAGGTCTGGCAAAGACCTGGCGAGATTTTCCTTTCTCAAGGAAAATACATTGTGAAGCTTCTGGAAATATTTTGTATGGTGGACTGTAAGTCTATGTCAACATCGATGGAGTTCAAATTTAAGAATTTGAGTGGCAGCGCTGCTGGGCCCATGTTAGCAAATCCTTCTGAGTATCGTCAACTTGTAGGGGCCCTAATGTTCTTAGTGAACACCCGTCCAGACATATGTTTAGTAGTGAACACTTTGAGTCAACAGATGGTTGAGCCTCATCACACTCACTGGGTTGGTGCCAAGAATATTCTGAGATATCTTCAGGGCATGATAAACCATGGGCTGAGATACACTACTGGGAGCATGACACTCCTTGGATATATTTATGTCGATTGGGCTGGCAATGTGGTGGATTGTAAGAGCACATCGGGATGTTGCTTCACACTTGGTTCTGATTTGATATCATGGATGAGTAGGAAGTAGAAGTTGGTGTCTTTGAGCACCCTGTAGGCCAAATACATTGCAGTGATTATGGCCTATTGTGAAGCAGTTTGGTTGTGAAATCTCTTCAGTGAGCTGTTCGGGCATGTGCTAGATACCACCGTGATACTTTGTGAGAACCAGAGTGGGATTCGGTTGTCCGAGAATCCCGTGTTCCATGATCGATCCAAGCATATTGATATCGGGTACCACTTTATTCGGGATATGGTACAACGAGGCACCGTAAGGCTCGATCATATAGGAACTGATGAGCAGATCATGGATATTCTCACAAAGCCCCTGGGGAAGGTCAAGTTCCTAACCTTCCATGAGAATATTGGTATCTGGGAACGACCCTATTTTGAGGGTCCTATTGGACGATGAGC
>CM076582.1:90033341-90168052 GCA_034641835.2 Pinus albicaulis
TATAAACCTGCTCAAAGAACCACCAAACGGATTAAAAATAACTGTTTAAATAGTAAAATGGGTAAAAACTATAGCCAATTCATTAAATATGAATAAAATAATAAAAAAGACAATTTAAATAATAATTTACCATGTCATTTTACCATTTCACATTTACCATTCAGTTTTTTAGTGTTGTGAGCTAGTTTTTCCCTCGAACTTCAGCAGTTAATTGCGACAGATTTTGTGGACCATTTCTCGTGCCGTCGGGACCAGGTAGGAGATCTAACATTTCTTTCTATTGGTAGCATTCTTTTTTAGTTTCATGCAAATTTTCTAGGGTTTTGGGGCTCCTAGGGTAAATATAAAACACCCTAGGACCAACAGACCCTTGGATGTCAAAAAGTGCATTGCAGAGGAACTGAAAAGAGGCTTAGGTGCTCTGAGATGCTCTGTCTAAGGAATAGGGGTTTGTTGGGTGCAATTCAGAAATTTGCATTGTGTTTTGTGCCCAAAATTTCTCTATTTTGTTTGCATGGAATGGATCCTAACTAAAATTATGGTTTGATTTCAGGCGATTACATGTCAAGAAAGAGAATAAGAGGAACATAATATGGTTTCCTTAAATGATCCCGACACTGTGAGAGCCCTTAGAGACTATGGGTTGCTCAATTAGTTTAGACTATCAGGGATGAGGCAACATGTGGAACTATTGCAGTTTTTGATTCCCTCATGGGATCTGGCACAACAATAATCTCACATTGGGGACAAAGTGCTCCCAATATTAGTTGATGAAATTTAATTTTTGAAAGGTTTGTCAAGATGTGGTTCCCCCTAGAGGTACTGAGCCTAACAAGGATGGAAAGATAAACATCAGAGATGTGCTTGATATGCCTTTGCGAACAATCCTATTCACTATCGCAAAGTTAGTTTCCAGCGTGACACTTCATGTCGCAAATAGATCATACATGCAGTATGCGCTTGAGTGTCTCGAGTCGACCATGTTCAACTGGGCTGAAGTAGTACTCCTTCGGATGAAAGAATAGCTGACCAAAGTGAAAAGTGGCAAGACGAAGAATTTCAGCTATGGATCGATCTTGATCACTTTCATTTTAGAGCAAGTTCCACTGATGCAGCCACATCATGTGACATTGGGTTTAGTTGGTCCTAGGGATTGGTGAATGCATCGATGGGTAGCACTGATGGCTAGAAATAATAGTCAGTCATCGATCTCATCCTGCACTACATTCTTTACTTGGTTCCGAAGATTCTGACATCTGTAACAAAATGCAAAGAAGATTACTAACCACATGAAAAACTCTTGAAAGACACATTGTGACACACACACACAATCAAAGCATATATACAGTATCATACAATGTTTACTACACATAATAAAGCATAGTAATGTTTAAGATACAACCCATTCCAAGTTTGCGACAATGTAATCCCATCATAATCTACCAAATCATAGGCGCGTTTTGCCAGAACACGCTTGAAAATATAGGGGCCATGACATAATGATTCGAATTTTCTTTTTCCTATATTATCAACTTCCTAATCATATCAAAATTCATTTTAAGATCATGCACATCAAAATTCACTATATTAGTTGTAAACATGCTCAAAGAACCACCAAACGAATTAAAAATACCTGTTTAAATAGTAAAAATGGGTCAAAACTATATTCAATTCATTAAATATGCATAAAATAATAAAAAAGACTATTTAAATAAGAATTTAGCATGTCATTTTACCATTTCACATTTACCATTCAGTTTTTTTGTGCTCTGAGCTAGTTTTTCCCTCGAACTTTAGAAGTTGATTGCGACAGATTGTGTGGACCGTTTCTTGTGCAGTCAGGACTAGGTAGGAGATCTAACCTTTCTCTTTCTATTGGTAGCATTATTTTTTAGTTTCATGAATTTTTTTTAGGGTTTTTGGGATCTTATGGTAAATATACAACGCCCTAGGACCAACACACCCTTGGATGTTGAAAAGTGTGTTGGAGAGGAATTGAAATGAGGCTCAGTTGCTTTTCAATGCTATGTCTAAGGAACAAGGGTGGGTTGGACGCAATCCAGAGATTTTCATTGTGTTTTGTGCCCAAATTTTCTCTAGTTTTTTGCATGGAATGGATCCTAACTAAGCTTATGGTTTGATTTCAGGCTTTGATCAGATTATAATGTCGATTACATGGCAAGAAATAGAATGTGAGTGTAATGTTTCAAAATTTTAGCCTCCAAGCTAAATGGAACATTAGAGTTAGCAGCAGCTCTAGTCGGTGAATAAATGGGAAGAAAAGCCCATAATTTTCCTAAGGAGGAATAAAATACTCTAAATATGAAAAGGGGACACTCTTTATAGCTTGATAAGACACCTCCATGTGTGAACATGGTTAAATTCAAGCTGCTTTGACTAAGTCAACAACGCAGTTTTAGTGGAGGAGGAATCCAAAGATGAATAATGCAATTTTGGAGGGAGATGTAACTTGGGTTAGAAGTAACCTAATTGAGTGGGGCCAAGGGAAAGAAAAATCATGTATTATATAAGGAAGAGGATGGCAAAATTATTGATCATGTTGTAGATTATTATTCTTGGCTGCCAAGAATTGTTGTTGCTTTGCTACTTAGCAAAGCTGTAGTGTTGTTTAGCACTAGGTGTTCTCGGGCGGGAATCCCACCTCTTTCCTTTGAGGAGATCATTGGAAGAGTTTGTATTCATCATTCCACATTAGGTTTTCAGGCCAAGCTTCAACCATCTTCATCAGCACAACTTTGCCAGAGATTGTGTAGTGCTGCTGGGTGCAGCAGTGGAAGGGATTGGAATCCCGGCTTCTGAGCTAGTTTCTCATTGGAGGAAGGTTTCCTTCACTTGAGAGATCTGTTTGGAGAGCTCCAGAGCTTATTTCAGATCTGTGGTATCAGACCACACATTTCCCATACATTCCCAACGCTGTCTTTTCTAGGGAATGCATTATTTTGGAGGCAGTGTTTATTGCATGGTTTGGTGGCTCCATTGTTGAGTTTCCTTGTGACTGAGAGGTTCATCCTTTCATGGGAGGAAGCCCTTGAGGGATATAAATCAGATAAGACATCTTTCAGCCTTTTAAACTCATGTGCTTTAGTGTTGCAGTGATGTTTCAGTAATTTTCTGAATATCACATTTGTATACAGAGTGTTTGGAAAAGAAACCCTTGTCGATTTCTTTTGTATCTTGTATAAGGAGATTAGATCTTTGTTCTTCAGTATTTTTATCAATATATGATTAGATATAATTTTTTCATTCATTTATGTGTGTAAAACCTCTCTTAGACTGCGCAATCCATTAAGCAGCAACTCCGGTAAATTGTAGTTTTGGGGATTTAACACTTTTTGGCAATCCTAGGTGTGGGAGATCTGTTTAACCCACCTAGTTTGCTTTTTTTCAGCTCATTTCTTGGATTTAGGTTGATTATTGATTAATATATGGGATAAAAGAGTCCATTTCACTGTTTTATTGCATATTTTGCTGGTAATGCATTTTTCATGCATGTTCCATGAGCAATCCTGAAAAAGAAACATTACAGTGGTATCAAAGCATGATCTCTGGCCCAGCTTGTGAGATCCAGCTATCAGAAGAAGGAGAGATGGAAAAAAGCCAGGAAGCTTCAGTATGTGTAGGAAGGAAGTAAGGCAAGCTTGCAAAGCTTTTTCCGAAATATATGAAAAGCTTTGAAGGAGAGCTGAAGAAAATAAGATTGGAGATGAAATCTCCAAAGGAGGTTGATTCTAGAGCTGAATCTAGATTTTCACATGATAAGTGTGAGCATGCAGCTGCACTCCATGATGCACAACGCAGTCAAATGCCTAGAGCTATCCTGAGATGGATGGGAGGAGGAATAATGCCTAAGCGAATGACTCTTAGTGATTTGTTGTGGGAGTATGAATCTCAAATTGAGAGGTTTAGAGATCATACTGATTTCCAAGAGTTTTTCAAGATCCAAATGGAGAAGAGCCAACAGCAGGGTGCAGATAGATTTCTTCTATCTACTTTTGCCGCATCACCTACATGTTCAGTTGGAGCTTGGGTGAAGGAGCTAAACTCCTATTTGCAACTGCACCATATTTTCGGAGATGAAGCTATCAGATTTACAACACTGCATTTCAGAGGTAAGGCTCATGCATGGTGGATTTTTGAATCTTATTCCTTAAAGAATGCCAATACTTTCTCTTATGCAAGATTCATAAAAACATTGATGGAGAGGTTTGGTGAAAAACTTCCTAAGACACATGAGCAAGGAAAACTTGAGAAAAAAAAACCCTTGCATGTGATGGAGGAAACTCCATTTTAGAAAACCATGGGAGGAGCTGATGTCTTGCATTACACATTTCCGGAAGCAAAACCTTCAGTTCATATTCTTGGACAAGAGGGCATAGGGATCTCTTTTTCACAAGAGGATCCAACTGTTGAGATGTTTCCCACACACATTGAGAGAGATGAGGGCAACAACGCTGTCACATCTAGAGCACATCCAGTGCCTCATGCAGAGGGAGGAGGAGCACATGCTCCCACAGGAGGGATTCTTGTATCTTTGCAAGAAGTTCCCCAGGATCTCATACATAGAGGTCCAAGCATAATCAGTGAGCAGCATGATTGTGCAGCATTGCAGCTGGAAGGAGAAGGAAGGGAGGCAGAGTAGCGTCAGTTGATGAGAAGCACACACCCTTCTCTATTCTAGAAATCTAATGCAAGGAAGAGGTAGATTGATTTGCGCAGTAAGGGAAAGGCCAAGGTTGCCCAACCATATGAGCAATCTACTCTTGACATTGATGTCTCACTACATAGAGGCATTCCACCAGGGAGGCCACCAGATCTACAGTTGATGAGAGATATCTTGTATTTGGGTTCACCACTCTTGGGTTTTGGAGAGGTGAAGAGTTTGGAGGAAGAATTTGGCATGGGGGATGTCAAAGTAGCAGGAAAAATCTTAAGGAGAGCTTCACATGACAAATCACCAATGCTATCTTTGAGGAGGATTGATCCTTATTGGAGATCTCAGCTTTTGGTAGAGTACTCCAAGGATCTTGGCACATGCATGATTCTTGATGACCCGTATGGAGATGACAGATACATGTTGGGTGATGTGGTCATCTATTCCTATGGCAGGATATTCTTGACTAGATCTTCTAGTCTCAAGGAGAAGCTGCTACATGCAGCACATGAGGACTTATCTTCTATGCACTTTGATGCATATTTCCAGTTGATGGAGGAGTTCACTTGGGAGGGAATCCAACATGACATATATCAGGATATGGAGAGATGCATAGCCCGGATGGTGAAAGAGAGGATGTCACAGCCACCTTCCTACTCATTGGGAGTGAGGGAGAATTTCCAGTTGAGCCATTTCAGCTCAAGACCTCAAGTACATGATGGGGGAGGTATCATTTCATATTTTGTTTTGTACTTATTTTTATTATTTGAGCAGCATGATGTAAAATAAAATTCATCTCTTCTTGTTTATTATATGATGATGTACTTGCAGATACTTGTAGCATTGATTTTGGCTATCGTTTTGATGAGCTATGGGGGAAGCCACATGATTAGCGCTCAAATCTACCTTAGGCTGAAATAAGGTAAAACTCAAGGCTACATCAAACCACGCTCAGCCTCGTAGCTAGCCCTACGAGGACAGGAGAGGGCTCTCTCCGGGTCTATCTCGGAAAAGGATCTTCAAAGGGGCTGAGATGAGTTATAATGAACAAGTAATACTGATTTTAGGCTAGTAAAGAGATAGGAAAGTTTGATTTTGATTTTTTGGGTTTTTTGTTGGAGAAATGGGAAAAACAATTTTTGGGTCCGGGGATAAGGCCAGATCTTTGCAGAATTCGAGTTGGGGCGAGGTAGGCAATAGTCTTGATGCTTTTTGATTAAGTGTATGGATAGATCAGAATGAAAAGGAGCTAAAGAGGGCAAGGGAGAACATGGATCCTCTCCAAATAGGCGAAAACATGTAAAACTAAACAAATTCAAAGGCAGAGCACTGAAATCGATGGATTCAACCTCGTTTACTCATTCATTTAGTTTCAGAAGCATAAGAAGGGAATGGCATCAATTAAACATAAAATAACTTACAATAAAATGAGAGAAAACACCATCAAGAACTGAAAGCCACAAGAATCCCAACAGGTGCTGCAAAACCTCTGATCTTTCCTTAGCCAAAATATGAAAAATATGTACAATAGTGTGCCAAAATCTTTCCCAAGAGTCCAACCTGTAAAATGTCTAAAAAATTACATCATATAGACCTCCTAACCCCTTCCCACACCTCTAGGGGTCGAATTCCTCCTTCTAGGAGCAGTTCAAACTAATTCTAAACAAAGAACTAGAATATAGGCATCTAAACAACTTGCCTCTAAAAGGGAGGAAATTGATTCTTACATCTAATTTTTACTTTTTTAGGAGTGAATCATCTATAATAGGTAAAAGTAAGTCAAAGTTACATGCCAACCATCAATTTACATCATGATAACTCAAAAATTTCATCCACAAGCAAAACTGGTTCAACTGGCCGAATTTCTGAGCTGAAAGGTGAAAAATTGACCAAAAATCCATATGCGTAGCGCGCCTGAGCCATACGCGTAGCGCATCTTTCAGCCTGATTTTGGGGCACGTCCCAGCATCCAAATTGAGCTCATGATAGCTCGTTGGAAATCCCTGGATGTTGGCTATCGAACCCAAGTGTAATTTCCCAATTTGAATCTCATTTTCCCCTCCAAAACTTCATTCTCCCAGAAGTACTTCCTGCTGGTGCAAAAGGTGGCAGCAAGGTGGTTTTCATGGTGTTTTTGGCCCTTTTGATCATCCAGAACTTTATGAAATGCTTCAGAAATACTTGAGCATGCATAAATCACCATAAAAAACCCAAAAATATAATTTTTTCCTTCAGAAAGTGTCCCAAACAAAAGCGAGCGCGTCGACGCGCTACTCGTATAGCTGAAAAATCTGTTTTGAGACCAAAATATTTCAAAATGACAAAAATTTCTCCGAATTTGCTCAAATTCGGAGAAAAGACCCTCCATCATGTATCATGCCCAGCCAATGAAGCCTCGGCCAAAATCCGGAGTGGATCAGGTCTCTTTCGCCGTTTTAGTGCTTCGCTCAACCTCCTCTTCAGACTCTTCATTTTTGCCTTGCAGACATGCATGCGAGACCAATAATGACATTTCATGTGACGAAGCATGTCTTTCTCCCTATTTTCCTTTGCCAAAAATTTCTCCAGATGGATGTTGACATGCGTGAGGCAAGAATCTCGATCAGCCAGTGTCATATCACTAGGTCTCTTCCGGGCCAATTGTCGATCCTCACAGATTCGCCGCAGCTCATAAAGTGTATGCTCATCCTCCAGCTGTTTGTTACGCTACTCTAGGTAGTTTATCACCCACTGAGCCCTCTGCAATTTCTCTTTCAGCGTGTCATTCTCGGCCTTTTTCTCCTGGATGATCTCTTTCAGTTTCGAGCTAGGAGAGCTCGCATCAACATCAATGATCGTGAAATCCGTGTCCCGGCCACCTGATGGGCCCTCATCATGCATGGGCTTCTTGCCCCTGTCCTGGATCTATACCTATGCTGAAGAAGAAGGCGAGACCCCTTCCACATCATGTGGAGATAATACTCGCTCTGCTGATGGAGTCGGCAAGACCCCTTCCACCCCGGGTGGAGATAATACTCGCCGTGTAGCTGCAAATAAGGCCCTGTGGCCTCGCTGGTATGTCACATACAATGGAGCACTGATATGCTCAATCTCAGGAATGTCAGGCTGGTGTGAAGGCTCTCCCACATCATGAACTACCTCGGGAGGCGGCTGTGGCGCTGTGAAAAAGTCACGGGAGATGAAATCCTCCCAAGTGATGCCCTGCTGTGCCAACTGATGTAACACTATGATCTTGATCAGAGCGTAATGATATATACTTCTATGCTGCTGTGCTGGGCTCTTCTTCTGTACAAAAATCATCATCCTCTCTATGTTGCGATACATGAAGTACGAAATGTTCATCATACGTACCCTCGTGAAGTGCATCAACAAACGGACATGGTACGCAAAGAGACGCGAGAATCTGCCCTCGCAACTGAAATACCGAATGATGAGTTTCATCAGTGGTGCAAACTCATCCTTCAGGAATCTGAAAGGAAAAACCCTGCTCAGGTGCCTCATATACCCAAGTTTGATGTATGGCTCATAGTGGAATTTCTCTAACTGCTGACGTTCGTTCCATTCCTCTCCTATATTTGGTATCCCGGTGGCCTGAGCAATAGTCTCTGGTGACAGAATGAAATCCACTCCGGTGAGGTTTACACGGCCATCATATAAATGTAGAAAAAATAGACAAGCCAGTTCACGATGATGTTGAGTTTGTGAAATCATCTCACAGTATTGGAAACATGACTGACGCTGAAAACAATCCATTGCAAGCGGGCAAGCCTACAATTGAGCCAAAGAAGTAGGCTCCTCCCTGAGATGTTTACCACCTTTGCCACCTTTGTGAGACCTCCGTGGCACATTACCCTCTGTTGTGGAATCATTGTCATACTCCTGCTCATAAACTGAATCCATCTCTGACATGGCTTTGAAAACAAGATGTCTGCAATATGGATGCTGATATAGGTGTAGTGAAGTCAAAAGTTTCAATGTATGCTTAAAACCCAAATATGTTGCATATGTACCAAAACATCATAAGAAAATAAGTCACAGTGGTAATAGCTCTAAATAAGTCATAGTGGTAATAGCTCTGTTTTAGTGGATTGGCATAAAAACAGTCTCTGTTTTGATCACAAGGGAATTTGACAAATAAGTACCAAGTGCAAATGTAGTGTGCAGCCTTTGTAATGTTGGCTAGAATTTGTCAAAGGGGAAAATGAGTATGAGACTGTGTTTGTCAATGGGAAATGAGAAACAATGTGACAATGACCACAATGAAACAAATAGCCATGACAGTGGTAATACAATGGAGATAACAGCAGTGGTAAAATGATAAACTGAGAGCGTGAGGGCAGTGACACTTTGACAATAGATGCATAGGTATATATATCAACAATACAAGTTGGGAAAATCTTCACAAGGCCATCAACATGTATTCAAAACCCTAAGGAATGAATCTGCTATGAACATAGGGTTTCACCTCTCCACATCAAACACTTGTTTCCCCACTTCAAACACACTATAATCATGTTCAAAATTTACTGAGCAACCATTAAAAACCTACTTGCAAGTTGATGGAGCCGTTGTGACATCAAACCGGACGCATGAACAAAAAAATTTGGCTCTGTGACTCTGTGCGTAGCGCGCCTACCCAACGCGTAGCGCGGACCATATGCGTAGCGCCCGTGTTCTTTTGCAAAGGCTGAGGAGGCTATATGCGTAGCGCCCCTTATATGGGTAGCGTGCCTCCTTTGTGAGTAGCGTGCACCTTCAATCCAGTCCACGGCTATGAAAAACACGATTTCAGCCCTCAACTTCACCACTTCGTTTTCTGCCTTGAGAATTTATGCAAATGAATTGTTTACCATGATTTATATGTGAAGAAAATATCTCATAAAATCAGATTTGATTTTAAATTTACTCCATGACCCACTTTTATAATGTTTGGCACTTTGACATTCGATCCTTTAATACAATGCTTTTCTTTGGCTTTCCCTTGCTTTTCTGAGTTTTGGACTGATAATACTTGGTTGTTTTTGCAGGGATCCGGCATTTGGCTTTGGCAAAGATCAGAGGCTTGCTCTGGAACTTTCTTACAATGAAACAAATACAAAATTATTACAACAATGAAAATTGACAATTTCTAGTTCCAAAACAAAGTTTTGGACTAGAAATGTCTTCAAATGCTTTCTGAGAATAAAAATATGAAACGAGAATCTTTTGAAACCAACCTCATGGCCTGCGGGCTTTTATTACATGTATGCAAAGGACTAAAAACCCTAGACTCTAGGACTAAAGACTTTTTTTAACGAAAGTAATCATTTATGACCATGAATGCAATGACCATGAACTTCAGTGATTTTTATGGAATTTTAATTAGCCCTGCAGGTACAAGCATGAGGAAACACAAAACAACCAGACCCCCTCATCAGTCAATGGCATGCCCCTAGCAAAATGCAACGAACTGGAACGAGCGAGACACCTAAGAATGATATGCAAAAAGCGAAATGATCTCTGACGGAGGGCTGTAAGGACCGACTCTAACATTGGCTCCAATGGGGATGGTGGCTCCAAGGAGATGCCAAGAATGGCAGATCTCTGGGGGAGTCAGACAGTGCCTTCATCCATTGGGTGATGGAGTCATTATTTCAACAGATAACACAAAACTTTTGATACATTTATTGACTGCAAACTTGACTGAAAACCGACTGAAACTTGACCAAAACTGACTCGACTCTAAAACTGAAAAGACTAATAAAACTGACTTGACAAACTTCAATCCAACCAACCTCCATCTCCGGAATTATAGCCTTCGCTTCGGGACCCAGACTGAAGATGAGATATCAGTACACACTTGCAATAAAACAGAAGTAAAATGATATATACAATGATGATGAAATCAACAGAAAATACTCAGAAGTGGTATCGCTTTAGCAGCCGACCATTGATCGGCCCTCCAGGACAATCATCTCCATTCATTTCCTTGAGAAGAAAGGTGTTTTGACCACGATACGCTGCAATCTTAAAAGGACCCTTCCATAAATTTTCAAATTTGTCGTGCTTTCCCTTATCTTCATTCCGAGCATCCCACGTCAAAACCACCTCATCCAGCTGAAACTTATCTGCTTTTTCTTTTCTGTCGTAGATCTTCTTGATGCGCTCCTACAACTTGAAAGTATTTTGAAATACCTCCTCCCGTGTCTGCTGTAAATGAATCATCTGATTAATCCTCTGTTGCATGGGATCTTCCTCACTACCAGCTTCCTGAAGCAATTTGACTACTGGGACAGCAAGCGAAGTAGGAAAAACCGTGTCTATCCCGTACACCAACTCGAAAGGAGACATGCGAATAGACTTTTTCTGACTTACCCTATCAGCCCACAGTGCATTCACTAATTTCTTGTGCCAGCCCTTTTTATTGATTTCCAGCAATTTCTTAATGATATTCACCAAGGACTTATTTGAAGATTCCGCCAAGCCATTTCCTTGCGAATGGTAGGCAGTCGAATGTCCCAAGCTGATATTGTACTTATAGAAAAATTCAACCATCCTCTTAGACTTGAAGGCCGCTGCATTATCTATGATTATCTTACTAGGACACCCAAAACGTGATAGAATATTGTTTTCAAGAAAAGAGATAATTACCACATCTGTGGCCTGCCGAGTGGGAATCGCCTCGATCCATTTCGTGAAGTAGTCCATAGCTGTCAATATCCATCTATGCTATCCAGAAGATGCTCGGTGGATTTCCCCGATGAAATCCAATCCCCACTGCTGGAATGGTGCACTAACTTCAATTGGTTTGAGAGGCAAAGGCTGTAGTTTCTGCTTCCCTTCGAAAATTTGGCATTCGTGACAATTCTTAACAGCCTTGTATACATCTGAAAACAAAGAAGGCCAATAGTAACCTGCCCTTAGAATCTTATTCGCTGTGGTTTTCCAAAACAAATGGCCGCCGCAGTCTCCTCTATGAAAGTCCTCTAAAACTCTTTTGGCTTCCTCCTCTACCAAACAATTCAATAACATTCCACCAGGGTCTTTCCAATACAATGCAGAATTCAGTATGAAAAATTTTGCAGCTCTCAGCTTCAATGTTCTACTCTTATTTCTAGGCATCCCGGGAGGTGGAGATAAATTCTGAAGTATGTATAAGATGTCGGCATACCAAGGGGAAGAAACAAAAATATCAGATACCTGAACTGACGTACTCTCCTCATCTTGATCGGACATGGCAGCGATCAAATTTATATCTAGAGCATGCAGATTTGTTTCAGCCATGAGCTTGGCGAGTCCTTGTCCTTTGATCTGCTTGGTCGGTTTAATCTCCACATCGTATTCTAACAACATAGCGATCCACTTACCCCGTCTTCCTTCTGGATATGCCTGTACCAAAACATCTTTAACTGCTGCGTTAGGAACGTATGCTATAATGTGGGAATGCAGTATATACACACGGAAGTCTTTCAAGGCCTTTACAAGCGCAAGTGCTTGTTTCTCAATAATATTGTATTTCAATGCTCCGTCCCTTATAATCCGACTGAAAAATTCAATGAGCTTCTCAACTCCATCTCTTTTCTGCATTAAAACAACTGCCAAAGTGTGCTCAGAAGCAAATGAAAACAAAATGAAGTCCTGTGTGTAGTCCGAGCTGATTAAAATAGGGGCTGAAAAAAGAGCTATCTTTACCAAATTGAATGATTTCACCGCCTCTTCTATCCACCTTACCTGACTATCCTTTTTTAGCATATTCGTGATTTCTCTAAGATGCTCAGCAAGATTTGGAATGAAACGACGCAGAAAATTCATTTTACCATTAAAGGACTGTATTTCTTTCTTGTTCCGGGGCTGCTCAATCTGCTGGATGGCTTCAACACGTGTAGGGTCAACACAGATGCCATCTTTCGATATGATGTGGCCAAGGAGCTTGCCTTCATCCATGGAAAAAAGACTCTTTTTCGGATTCAGCGAAATGCCATATTTTCTGCACTTCTGGAAAACAACTTTCAAATGATATAAATGTTCCTCATCATAATTTGAAAACACAGTTAAATCATCAAGGTAAACAACCAAAAATACATCTTTCTCGTTGGCGAAAGCCATGTCCATTGCACGCTGAAAGGTGGCACCTACATTCTTCAAACCAAACGGCATTTTTGCATAATGAAACGTTCCCCAAGGAGTGGTGAACGCAGTCTTGTCACGATCATCTTCATGCACTAAAATTTGATTGTATCCTGAATAGCCATCGAGTAGTGACATCCTTGATGCTCCAACTACTCGCTGCAATATATGGTCCATTTTTGGCAGCGGATAATTGTCTTTTAATGATACTTTATTCAAATTTCTAAAGTCGATACATAAACGAATCTCACCTGTTTTCTTTCTCACGGGCACCAAATTTGATATCCAATCTGAAAATCGGATAGGCACAATGATTCCTGACTTATACAACCTGTTTACCTCATTTTCAATCGATGGTAGTAGCTTTGGATTGATTCTCCTCAACTTTTGACGAAAAGGCTTCTGATTCGGTTTAATGGGGATAGTATGCTGAATGATATTAGTGTCATATGTTTTTAAATCTGAGTAATCCCATGCAAAAGCATCAGAAAATGAAGACAACAATTTCACATACTCTGCCTTTACCTTTGGTGACAATGACTTCGATAACTTTACCATCTTGGGATTCTCAACTGTCCCAATATTTACCTCTTCAACACCTTTTTCAGTCGGCCTCAATGTCAGTTTGAGGGCTACATCATCTTGGTCAAAGAGTTCCTCCAAAGGAATCAATCCCTTAGGAATGATGTTATCTTTAAGTTGCAGTACTTCCATTTGATTTATTTGTATATCATCATTACCATCATCATGTTCTGTATCTATGGAGGTGTCTTTAAACTTACCCTTATTATGCAGAAAGTCACTAATCTCCTCGTCATCCTGAAAGACTTGCCAACATCGCTGATTGTCTGGAACGGTGGGGCGGTGTTTCACATGAATCTCGAACTTGTTGCTGGAATTCATTGGGATTTTTAAATTGCTTGCTGCCTTAGCAAGTCCATCAGCAACACCATTTTGTATGCAAGGCACACATGTCAAGGTATGATCAGAAAATAACTTCAGAATATCTAAAACTGCATTACGATAAGCCCTCATGCGAGGATGCTTGGCCTGAAACTCACCCTTAACCTGCTTTATCACCAACTCTGAATCACCATAGACTGCAATCCTTTTCGCTTTCAGCTTTCTAAGAATCTTAAGGCCAGCAATTAGAGCCTCATATTTCGCTTCATTATTAGAACAGTCAAATGCTAGCTTGTAGGAACACACTCTCACATTGCTTGGAACCTTATCCGGAGCAGAAAATGGACTACGAATCCAAACACCAATTCCAGCACCGTCACTACCCACTGCGCCATCAAAATCCATGGTCCAAAGACCATCTTCATCGTCCTCTAAATGCTGAAATTACGCCAGCTCTGTTTTTCCTGTTTGCTGCCCATTGTCTTTCGCTGATTGCTCCACAGTAGCTTGATTTTCTCCTCTTTCTTTTTGCAGAAATTCTCTAAAATTCTCAGTGATTTCTGGTATATCTTCCGCTTGAACTAATTGACTATCTATATCATTAAAACTATCAGCAAACAACACAAACGACTCTAAGTCTATATGTACATAATTTACAGGATGATTGATTGGCTTCTCTTTGCTGGTTATCATGTATTTCATCTTCTGCTCTCGATATAACTTTCTCATTTGACCGAAGACTGGAATTGTTGCATAAGAGAAATCTAACTGTAGTGTACCTTTCAACTTTTCCTCCCAAGATCTTGAAAGGAGCATCCCAAATCGCAGAGGAATGTCCGCCACAACCACATCCATCAAGACATTCTTCACTGGAATTTGATCTAATCTTACAACCAAATCTTTGATGAGTCCGATACACCTCACACGGCTGGAATCAAATGAATACAAATCATGATATTTTCTTGTAATGTCTAGTCCCAATTTTTCCATGATCGCCTTTGGCATCAAATTGTGCGAAGCACCCGAATCGAACATGGCATTGTGCAATACATATTCATGCAACCTCAAACTGATATAAAAGGGAGGAAAATCACTGTCAGGGGACTCACCATCTAATGCAGGCCCGAAAATCAATTCTGGATGATCATCTTCAACATTTACCGTGTCAAACATTGGATCAAAATTCAGAATTTTGGAGACTTGACCACGGTAGCTGCTGTTCTTCATGATTTCTGTCAAAGGAATTGATATTTTTAATTTGGAAATTTCATTTTCCAAACTAAATGCTGAAACTTTTTCAACTTCTTTGACCGTAACTTCCTTCTTTTCAGCCTTATCCTTCATTATACTTGATTGATTTACCTTTTCTGCTAATGATACTTTACTAGTTGCGGGATCAATTGTTTATTTTCCTTTCTTCTGTGGTATAGGTGAATCCGTCTTCAGTGCTGAAACTTCTTTTCTTTTCTGAATTGGATTTATGGGCACATCTCTATTTCTCAATGAGTATTGCTTCTGTTGAGCGGACAAAGCATTCAAATATCCTCTTTGGTAATCATCTGATTCTTCCTCTAAATTTGCATCATTTGCCAAAATGAAATCTTCATCTTTCTGAGCAGCCGAATTTTCTCCATATTCTTCATCCTCAGTAATGTAAATAGGCAGATCGTCGGGAGTAAAGAAGTGGTTTTGCTCACCTACTTCATCATCATCATTGTCTGAATCTTGACTCACAAAATTCTGCAAAAGAGGTGTTTTAATCTGCTGTTGGGCTGCCGGCTCTTGTGCTCTCTGTTCACGCTGCTTAATTCTGAACTGTGGCTGCTGCTGGCCACGGTAGTTTGGATTATGAATCTGCATTTTTGGTTTATCAAGGTTCATTCTTTTGAACATTTTTTCCATCTCACGAAGCCAGGGCGGTTCTGATGCAGATGTGGAAACCTCTTCCTTTATAGTCACTCTTTTCTCTGCTTTCAACCGGGCTCTCTTATCGTTCAGATTCGCCTCAACACTAATGGCAATCTTCTGCATATCTTCTAAGGTAGGTGGATCTCTGTCTCGTATAGAATAAGCCATCTCCAGATCAAAACCATCCAGGAATTTAAGAAGAGCTGACTTTTTAGACGGTCTTAAGTCATCTGGAATCGCATTATACACTGTATTGAATCTGATAATATAATCCTGAACGGACTCACTAGGATTACGCTTGATGCTGGTATACTCTGAAGTGATTTGCAGCGGATATTTTTTCATCTCCCACCGGTCTAAAAACTAATTCTGAAGTTCTTGTAATGTGTTGATACTCCTGGCCTGTAAAGCTCTGAACCATTTACGAACCTCTCCTCCAAAAGTCTGGGCAAACAATCTCATTGAAACATTTTCGGCATCAACTTCATGCAGGTCCAAAAAGTCTGTCATTCGGACAATATGCTGCTGAGCTGATATACTCTGTGGTGTGCCATCGAATATAGGAATCTTGCTCTGGTAATTAGCAGGCATAGGATCTAAATTGGCCGGCAAAGCAAGAGGTGCAAATCTGGCAGCCATGACTCTTGGCGGATTTATAATCTGTTGTCTCAGAGAAACAGGAGGAATGGGAGCAGTAGGTGAACGAGATGTATGTAGTGGAGATGGAGGAGAAACTACTGCTGATTGCTGATCAGAAATCTCAGGCTGAACGGGAATGGTAGGAATAAAGGAAGGTTCAGTGGGAATCCGTGAACTAGATGCAACTTCAGACGGTCCAAGAGTTTGTGAAGCAAATTCAATGAATTCGGGAATGTTGGTAGCCACGATGGAATTTTGCAGATTCATAATATAATTGTCTATAGATCTATTTGCTTGCTCAAATTCTAAATACTTTATGAACTCAAGATTGATAACGGTAGAATCAGTGGCACTTTCGGATTTGGTTTCAAACAATGATAACTCAAACTGATCGTCAAACTCAATATCATCAATGTATTCAAAAACAGTGGGGTACGAGTGAGATTTGACCAAAGGAACAATAGGAGCTTCTCGACGGAAAATTCTTGGGATTAGGTTGGGGTTTTCATATACTGGAGGCAGATTTGGATCAGGATTTGATCCGGTATGCCTTCTTGAAGCCAGTGTATTGATCTATTCGGGAAAAATTTTAAGGAACACAATCAATTATCTTCAGCCTATCGACTTCTAGACTCAATCATCAAAAGGTCTAGAACGAACAAGTATACTGGGGTGATTTGAAAATCAAGTGCTGCATTCACAAGCTTACCGGAGATCGACTGAAGCAGCGTTTATATACTTCTGCTTATGCATGGCAAAAGCGTTTCGAAAGCTACCTGGCGTGACTTCAGACTCCGTCTAAGACTCATGAAACAAACACATCAACACGAAAACCATTGAGATTTATTTCCCTAGTATGGTCGCCACTATGTTAGCGCTCAAATCTACCTTAGGCTGAAATAAGGTAAAACTCAAGGCTACATCAAACCACGCTCAGCCTCGTAGCTAGCCCTATGAGGACAGGAGAGGGCTCTCTCCGGGTCTATCTCGGCAAAAGGTTTTCAGAGGGGCTGAGATGACTTATAATGAACAATGAATACTGATTTTAGGCTATTAAAGAGATAGGAAAGTTTGATTTTGATTTTTTGGGTTTTTGTTGGAGAAATGGGAAAAACAATTTTTGGGTCCGGGGATAAGGCCAGATCTTTGCAGAATTCGAGTTGGGGTGAGGTAGGAAATAGTCTTGATGCTTTTTGATTAATTGTATGGATAGATCAGAATGAAAAGGAGCTGAAGAGGGAAAAGGAGAACATGGATCCTCTCCAAACAGGTGAAAACATGTAAAACTAAACAAATTCAAAGGCAGAGCACTGAAATCAATGGATTCAACCTCGTTTACTCATTCATTTAGTTTTAGAAGCATAAGAAGGGAATGGCATACATTAAACATGAAAGAACTTACAATAAACTGAGAGAAAACACCATCAAGAACTGAAAGCCACAAGAATCCTAACAGGTGCTGCAAAACCTCTGATCTTTCCTTAGCCAAAATATGAAAAATATGTACAATAGTGTGCCAAAATCTTTCCCAAGAGTCCAACCTATAAAATGTCTCAAAAATTACATCATATAGACCTCCTAACCCCTTCCCACACCTCTAGAGGTTTAATTCCTCCTTCTAGGAGTAGTTCCAACTAATTTTAAACAAAGAACTAGAATATAGGCATCTAAACAACTTGCCTCTAAAAGGGAGGAAACTGATTCTTACATCTGATTTTTACTTTTTTAGGAGTGAATCATCTAGAATAGGTAAAAGTGAGTCAAAGTTACATGCCAACCATAAATATACATCATGATAACTCAAAAATTTCATCCACAAGAAAAACTGGTTCAACTGGCCGAATTTCTGAGCTGAAAGGTGAAAAGTTGACCAAAAATCCATATGCATAGCGCGATTGAGCCATACGCGTAGCACGTATTTCATCCTGATTTTGGGGCACTTCATGGAATCCAAATTGAGCTCATGATAGCTAGTTGGAAAGCCCTGGATTTTGGCTATCCAACCCAAGTGGAATTTCGAAATTTGGATCTCATTTGCCCCTCCAAAACTTCATTCTCCCAGAAGTACTTCCTGCTGGTGCAAAAGGTGGCAGCAAGGTGGTTTTCATGGTGTTTTTGGCCCTTTTGATCATCCAGAACTTGATGAAATGCTTCGGAAATACTTGAGCATGCATAAATAACCATGAAAAACCCAAAAATATAAAATTTTCCTTCAGCAAGTGTCCCAAACAAAAGCGAGCGCGTTGACGCGCTACTCGTATAGCTGAAAAATCTGTTTTGAGACCAAAATATTTCAAAATGACAACAATTTCTCCAAATTTGCTCAAATTCGGAGCGAAGACCCTCCATCATGTATCATGCCCAGCCAATGAAGCCTCGGCCAAAATCTAGAGTGGATCAGGTCTCTTTTTCCGTTTTAGTGCTTCGCTCAACCTCCTCTTCAGACTCTTCATTTTTGCCTTGCAGACATGCATGCGAGCCCAATAATGACCTTTCATATGACGAAGCATGTCTTTCTCCCTATTGGCCTTTGCCAACAATTTCTCTAGATGAATGTTAACATGCATGAGGCAAGAATCTCGATCAGCCGGTGTCATATCACTAGGTCTCTTCCGGGCCAATTGTCGATCCTCATGGATTCGCCGCAGCTCATAAAGTGTATGCTCATCCTCCAGCTGTTTGTTATGCTGTTCCAGGTATTTTATCACCCACTGAGCCCTTTGCAATTTCTCTTTCAGCGTGTCATTCTCGACCTTTTTCTCCTGGATGATCTCTTTCAGTTTCGAGCTAGGAGAGCTCGCATCAACATCAATGATCGTGAAATCAGTGTCTCGGCCTCCTGATGGGCCCTCATCATGCATGGGCCTCCTGCCCTTGTCCTAAAACTGTACCTGTGCTGAAGAAGAAGGTGAGACCCCTTCCACATCATGTGGAGATAATACTCTCTCTGCTGATGGAGTCAATGAGACCCCTTCCTCCCCGGGTGGAGATAGTACTCGTCGTGTAGCTGCAAATAAGGCCCTATGGCCTCGCTGGTATGTCACATACAATGGAGCACTGATATGCTCGATCTCAGGAATGGAAGGCTGGTGTGAAGGCTCTCTCGCATCATGAACTACCTCGGGAAGCAGTTGTGGTGTTGTAAATAAGTCACGAGAGATGAAATCCTCCCACGTGATGCCCTGCTGTGTCAACTGATGTACCACTACGATCTTGATTAGTGCGTAATGATATATACTTCTATGCTGCTGTGCTGGGATCTTCTTCTGTACAAAAATCATCATCCTCTCTATGTTGCGATACATGAAGTACGGAATGTTCATCATACGTACCCTCGTGAAATGCATCAACAAACAGACATGGTACGCATAGAGACGCGAGAATCTGCCCTCGCAACTGAAATACCGAATGATGAGTTTCATCAGTGGTGCAAACTCATCCTTCAGGAATCTGAAAGGAAAAACCCTGCTCAGGTGCCTCATATACCCAGGTTTGATGTATGGCTCATAGTGGAATTTATCTAACTGCTGACGTTTGTTCCATTCCTCTCCTATATTTGGTATCCCGGTGGCATGAGCAATAGTCTCTGGTGACAGAATGAAATCCACTCCGGCGAGGTTTACACAGCCATCATGTAAATGTAGAACAAATAGACGATCCAGTTCATGATGATGCTGGATTTTTGAAATCATCTCACAGTATTGGAAACATGACTGACGCTGAAAACAATCCATTGCAAGTGGGAAAGCCTGCAATTGAGCCAAATAAGTAGGCTCTTCCCTGAGATGTTTACCACCTTTGCCACCTTTTTGTGAGACCTCCGTGGCACATTACCCTCTGCTGTGGAATCACTGTCATACTCCTGCTCATAAACTGAATCCGTCTCTGACATGGCTTTGAAAACAAGATGTCTGCAATATGGATGCTGAAATAGGTGTAGTGAAGTCAAAAGTTTCAATGTATGCTTAAAACCCAAATATGTTGCATATGTACCAAAACATCATAAGAAAATAAGTCACAGTGGTAATAGCTCTAAATAAGTCATCACAAGTGAATTTGACAAATAAGTACCAAGTGCAAATGTAGTGTGCAGCCTTTGTAATGCTGGCTAGAATTTGTCAAAGGGGAAAATGAGTATGAGACTGTGTTTGTCAATGGGAAATGAGAAACAATGTGACAATGACCACAGTGAAACAAATAGCCATGACAATGGTAATACAATGGCGATAACAGTAGTGGTAAAATGATAAACTGAGAGCGTGAGGGCAGTGACACTTTGACAATAGATGCATAGGTATATATATCAACAATACAAGTTGGGAAAATATTCATAAGGCCATCAACATGTATTCAAAACCCTAAGGAATGAATCTGATATGAACATAGGGTTTCACCTCTCCACATCAAACACTTGTTTCCCCACTTCAAACACACTATAATCATGTTCAAAATTTACTGAGCAACCATTAAAAACCTACTTGCAAGTTGATGGAGCCGTTGTGACATCAAACCGGACGCATGAACAAAAACATTTGGCTCTGTGACTGTGTGCGTAGCGCGCCTACCCAACGCGTAGCGCGCACCATATGCGTAGTGCCCATGTTCTTTTGCAAAGGTCGGGGAGGATATATGCGTAGCACCCCTTATATGGGTAGCGCGCCTCCTGTGTGAGTAGCGCACACCTTCAATCCAGTCCACGGCTATGAAAAACACGATTTCGGCCCTCAACTTCACCACTTCGTTTTCTGCCTTGAGAATTTATGCAAATGAATTGTTTACCATGATTTATATGTGAAGAAAATATCTCATAAAATCAGATTTGATTTTAAATTTACTCCATGACCCACTTTTATAATGTTTGGCACTTTGACATTCGATCCTTTAATACAATGCTTTTCTTTGGCTTTTCCTTGCTTTTCTGAGTTTTGGACTGATAATACTTGGTTGTTTTTGCAGGGATCCGGCATTTGGCTTTGGCAAAGATCAGAGGCTTGCTCTGGAACTTTCTTACAATGAAACAAATACAAAATTATTACAACAATGAAAATTGACAATTTCTAGTTCCAAAACAAAGTTTTGGACTAGAAATGTCTTCAAATGCTTTCTGAGAATAAAAATATGAAACGAGAATCTTTTGAAACCAACCTCATGGCCTGCGGGCTTTTATTACGTGTATGCAAAGGACTGAAAACCCTAGACTCTAGGACTGAAGACTCTTTTTAACGAAACTAATCATTTATGACCATGAATGCAATGACCATGAACTTCAGTGATTTTTAAGTAATTTTAATTAGCCCGCAGGTACAAGCATGAGGAAACACAAAACAAGAAGCCCCGTCGTCAGTCAATGGCATGCTCCTAGAAAAATTCCACGAAATGGAACGAGCGAGACACCTGAGAATGATATGCAAAAAGCGAACTGATCTCTGATGGAGGGCTGTAAGGACCGACTCTAACAGATACCTTTTATTGGACTGATATAAAACAATTTCCCACTAAAGGTCGCTTTTTATCAAAATTTACAAGGTTGAAACTAGTATCATTTCTAGGCCTAAAGCCTTTAACTGTATCTTTCAATAATAATGATCAATTTTCTAGAAGAATTCTATTTATACAAGTGAAAAAACAAAATCTAAAAGAGAATTTGTATCTTTTTCGTGAATTCCAAATGTAGCCATTTACAAATGGTTTTATTATGAAAATAAAGAAAACTAATTTACAAAATAGAAGAATGATCTCCTATGGAAAATATTTTTTGAGGATCTGTCCGTTAATAGGTAAAGACTCTCTTTTTCCTGTTAAATCCTGTAACATAAAAGTAGATGGACCTATGACTTCTGCGATTTGGAAAGGGCCAAGCCACATTCGTTGAAATTTTGTATGTTTCCCTTTTTCCTCATGAGCCTTGTCCCATTTTAAAACTAGATCTCCCATCTGAAAGTCATTTCTAGATATCATGTTTGAATCAAAATAAGCTTTTACTAATGCTTGATGATGAGCATGAGTTATTTTGGCCTGTTATCATTGTTCTTCTAGCTTAATTATTTCCTGCTGCCTTAGTTGTAAGGAAGAAGTTGGTGCTTCATAAATATATTGAACTAAGGCCAAAGAGGGAATTGCTAGATGAGTTGGAAGAACCACTTCTTTCCCATAAACTAAATTAAAGGGAGAAGTGCCAATGGAAGCTTTCTGCGTTATTCGATCTACCCATAAAGCATATATTAAAGACTTAGGCCAACTTTTGTGATTTTGATCAATGGTTCTCTTAATGATTCTGATTAGGTTTTTATTTGTAGATTTAGCTAATCCATTCCTCTGTGAGTAATAATTGGCAGAGTATTTAAGTTTGAAACCCCTTTTGAGTGAAAATTCAGTCATAGCATTACCAGAAAAATACAATGCATTATCAAACATTAAAGTAGAAGGTAAACCAAACCTGGTGATTATGAACTAATCTATGAACTCGATGATATGCTTGGCATTAGCCATCTTGAGAGGAACTACTTCTACCCATTTAGTAAAATAATCAGTTGCTGTAAGGATATACCTATGTTTTTTATAAGAGTGAGGAACGATCTCACCTATTATGTCCAATCCCCATTGATCAAAAGGCTGCTCAATGTTGACTGGTTGCAGCGGCAATGATGGTTTCTTTTATCTCCCAGCAGCGGTTTGACAAACTTGACATTTCCTTATGTAGCTATGTGAGTCTTTGAATAGTGTGGGCCAGTAATAGCCTGCACGGAGGATTTTATGTGTAGTAGCATCTCCAGCATAATGTCCGCCTGCTGGCCCATCATGGAGTTCTTGCAAGACTTTTTCAACTTCAGATTTCTCAAGACATCTAAGGAGAACATAATCATAATTCATTCTAAAAAGAACAGCATTCATGAGCTGATATTGTTTAGCCTTCAACCTTAGCGCTCTTTTCTTGGTGTAATCGAGATTTTGAGGAGCATATCCATACTTTAGATAAATTTTGATATCAGCATATAATGATTCAACATCGTTTAGGCTTACCTCATACATTTGTATCTCTGCAGATGGTATTTCATAAATAAGTGATGCTCCAGCTAGCATTTGGCAAAAGCCTTGACCCCTTACAATACTGACTGGTTTGATTTCTACGTCATATTCCTATAAGGCAGTAACCTGATTGGCTCTTTTCTCACCCACATCTTTCTGTACTAAGAGATTTCTTACCATTGGAAATGGTACTATGATTTTTGTATGGGTTTTAAGTAGAAAGGGTCTGAAATATTTAATTTCTTTGAAAACAGCATAAGCTTGTTTCTCCACATCTGAATAATTTAACTCAGCCCCCTGTAAATTTGAACTGAAAAAATAAATTGGGGCTTCTGCCTTAACTTGATTTGCTTGAGTGATTATCGCAACATATGATCTATTAGAGGCAAATGTATATAGAATAAAAGGGTCGAACAAATTTGGAGTTGCTAAAGATGGAGCGTTAAAAATTTCCTTTTTGATCAAATGGAATGCCTCATATTCGTCTTGGCCCCATTTGAAGTTTGAGTTCTTTTTAATCATTGCTTGTAAAGGAGATACAATTCTTGAAAAATCTGGCACAAATATCTTTACAAAATTAATCTGGCCCAGGAAAGATTGCATAGCTTTCTTGTTGTGAGGTAGGGGTATTTTGGAAATCTCCTTGATTCTGTCAGGATCAATATGAATTCCAAATTTTGACACTATGAATCCAAGAAGTTTTCCTCCACTTAGTGCAAAAAAATATTTTTTCGGGTTAAGTGAATTTCATACCTTTGACAATGTTGGAAGATCTGTTTTAAATCTCTAAGATGATTGCCTCATTTCTTGGAATATATAGTTATATCATCTAAGTAAATTACCATTGATTTTTTAATTAATCCCTTGAATGCGATCTCCATGGCTCTCTGAAATGTGGCACCAACGTTGATCAGACCAAATGGCATATTTTGATATGCATAAGTGCCCCATTTCGTTTTGAATGTGGTTTTCAATTGATCATTAGGATGGACCAACACTTGGTTGTAACCAGAGAAACCATCTAAGAAGGACATTAATTCTGATCCTGCGACTGCCTGCAGTATTTGCTCCATGGGAGGCAAAGAAAAATTATCTTTTTGGCAGGCTTTGTTAATATTTCGAAAGTCAATGCAAATTCTAATGTCTCTGTTCTTCTTTCTAACAGGAACCATATTGGAAACCCATTTAGAATGTCGAACATGAAAAATGATTTTGGCTTTCAATAACTTATTGAGTTCAGATTTGATCTGATTTTCTAGATTGGGATGGATCTTTCTCGGCTTTTGCTGGACAGGTTTTTCATCGTTTATCATTGGGATAGTATGTTGGATGATAGAAGTGTCATAAGTTTTGAGTTCATCGTTGTTCCACGAAAAGACACTTTTGTATTTTTTCAAGAGACGAACATATGCTAATTTTTCTTCAGGAGCTAGGCCAAGGCCTAGGTTGATATTCTGTGGTTTGGTATCAGTTCCTAGATTTACTAATTCATAGTTCAAAGTTGAACTTTGTAGTTTTTAATTGGTAGATCTTTTGAATCGATCTTTCAAATCATAAAGGTCTTCTAAGTTGACTACTGATTTTGGCATAGCATTATTAGTGCTATCTTGTTGCAATTGTATGTCATGTTGGTCCTTATCAATTATCTGATTGATGTAAGATCCTTCAAATGTGAGGAAGCTTACAATATCAGGATCATCGTTGAAAATCCTCCAATTGGTAATGTTATCAGGAATTGATGGTCTAAAGATTAATTTGATTGAAAATCGATCAGGGCTATAGTCTTCTGAAGGAATGAGCTTGGAAGCTACGTTAGCTAGGAGGTCTGCACTAGCATTCTGAAGTCTGGGGATTGATGAAATATTAAATGCTATAAAGTGTTTAGTCAGATCTTGAACTAAAGATTGATAATGCTTTAAATGACCTGATAAACAATGTATAGTATTGCGTACTTGTCTGATTAAAATTTCAAAATCTCCGAAAACTTGTAGATATTTTATGTCTAATATGATTGCTTTGTATAATCTTTGGACTAAAGCTTCGTATTCTGCGGTATTATTGGTGCAATTGAACTCGATTCTGCAAGTTAGCATAGTTTTGTTTCCCTCTGGACTAATCAACACGCATCCTACTCCTGCTCCTTCATTAGACTTAGAACCATCAAAAAATAACTTCCAAAATAAAGATTTATTTACAGAAGCATCTATAAAATTGATACATTTAGAACTATCTATTTGAGAACAAATTTCTACTTGAGATAAAATAGAATGTTCTAAGGTGAAGTATGAGCATTAAAATTTCCTACGAAAGAATCAACTGAGTAGTTGCCAATGATATTATTTATGTATGCTACCGATTCGTTTTCTCCTTCCAGTTCTGTTACTATGTATTTCTGATTTTTTTCTCACTCAACCTTTATCTGATTTGGTTTACCATTGTAAGGAAGCCACATGTGCGACCAATCAGTTGCAAAATATCCATGAAGTTTTTCTAACCAATCTCTGCTAAGAATTAAGCCATAAAATTTTGGAATATCTGCAACTAAAATGTCGATAACTTGACATACCTTCGCATTAGATGACAGCCTTATGGTAACCTGATTTAATTCGTCGATCACTTCAACTTACGATCGATCTAGCTGAACTATGTGCACAGGAGATTTTATACAAATTTATGCATTTATACAAATTTTTATGCAAATTATAGGAAGCTCCAGAATCTACTAAGCATTTATGCAAATTTTTATTGAAAACTTCATAAGTAAGAAGAAATAGGGGAGTATGAGATCTCGACCTTCCTCCAATTAAATCGATATTTTCTAGATCAATTTTATTAATCACATTAGTTGGAGGTCTTCCCATTTCATGGAAAGATTGAGAGATTACAGGGGCGGGCAGAGGTTTTTCTGGTATAGCATGTAATTCTTTCAAAATTACCTTTTGCTGGTGTTTTAACTTGTTAAATTCATAAAAAGTGATGTTAGCCCTAGTCATCTTCATGTATTCTATGATATTATACTCCATTTCATCCGAAACGATCAGGGTTTTTGATGGAGTTGATGAATCTGTTTGGACTGGGCTGGTTTGAGTCGCATTAGATGTTGTTTTCTTGGCTGTAACTTTATCCTTAGTCATTGAGCTTGCGCTCTTTGGCTTAGGAGTAGGTTGAGGAGGATCAAGTTGATTTCTACTTCGAGTGCTAACCGGGGATGCCTCTTGATCTTCTTCATCTGAGAGGATGAAATCCCACATACCTTATACTTCTACAACTTCTAATTCATTGGTAGTTTCTTCAATAGCAATCTCTTCTTCTTCTTCTTCTGATTCAACACTTGTGATAGCATTTGGCAGCTTTGAATCGGTTGAAGGATTTCTTCTATAAGGCTTGTACGGCTTTTTATAAGATGTTTCTTCCACTTGTTTCTTAATGTCAACCATTTCATTGGACATGGTTTTCAGAACTTTCTGCAATCCTTCTAAATCGAATGGATATTTCGATTGCTTTTTCTTGGGGTCTTCTTTAAAAGTAACCTTCTTGGATTTTCGTTCTTCTATCGCGTTTTTTCTTTTCTACGGCTATGATATGTTTCTCTACTGCTATTCCTTCCTTCATATTGTTAGCTAAAGTTTTTTTGTTAGCCCTATCAACGAAGATTTCTATGTTTGATGGTAAAGAAAAAATGTACCATTCACTTCGCACTTCTTCGCTAGGCTTGGAAGCAGTATGAATTTTATTTAATAATTTGTTGAAATGTGAATTAAAATCCTTGATAGGTTGTTTTGACTCGGCCCTAATGTTAGACAGGTCATTGATCAATGTCATCGTAGACCTGTCATCACCGAACTTAGTCAAAAATTGATCTTGGAAGATATGCCAACTAGTGATAGATCCAGATGGTAATGAGAACTACCATGATCCGGCTGCTCCTTGTAGAGTATAGGGAAAAAGTCGGATGACAGCGTCTTCATTGGTAACTCCATTGAGATTTATGGACAACATAAAGTTATTAATATGTTCTTCCGCTAGCATGCCTGCTTCAGGATTAAACTTAGGTAGCCATTTTTCAGGATGGGCCGGTATTTGACTCAAGGGCACAAGCATTAAGACTACCCCTGGGTTATTCCATAGAGATTGGGCCATTGTTGAACTACCAACAGAGGAAAGCATAGAAGATGATCCTTGCGGTTGGGAAGATGAGGATATTATGATTCCAGATATTTGAGAAGGAGATGTGGAATTTCCAGTGGACTGACGGACAATAATCTGAAGTGGAGGGGTGGATGGTTGAATTCATGGTGAAGAGGTTGAGATGGATGATGATGATGAAAGAGTCTCTCTATCAGAACCTTTAGGTGATTTCCTTGCTCTCTTCCTTGTAGGTTGAGGTGACTCGGTTGGCTAAACACCAAACTTTTCACTCTGTAATCTGGTGAGAGGATGAGTAGGGTTATATTGCGAAGTCACAATAACTTTGAGATTTATTAGATCTTTGAGGTGATATTGAAAATCGCTGAATTTTATGGATCAAAGATTCAACTTCAGGAGGTTCAATAGCAGATTCTTCTAAAAAGTCAGGGTTTGTGGCAGTGGCTGTTGTTCTCTCGACTTCTAGCTTTAGATTTGAAGATTTGAAGTGCGATGGCCAAGTTAGGGGAGATGGTGAGGGCGATTTACTCTCAGAATGGTATTTAGATTTTGACTTACTTGCCATTCATAGTATGGGGCCCTCCTTCTAGCGCTAAATATGTTGAAGCCCCAAAAATCGGGTCTACAACAAGGGGGATACCCACCCAGTCCGGACCTTGGTTAGTACCTCTTTTTCCATTTGGTATAGTGGGTCCAACTGGGGATATGGGACCAGTTTCCCAATATGTGTGTGTATGTGTTGAGAATTGATATTTACTTTCTAAAAGTTCCTAAGTGAAATGCTTTTATTCTAACTCTAATCTAATAACATGCAATTGTATTCTAATAAACAGAAATATCTAATTCTACACTAACACGGGATGTAATCTTTCCGTTATGTGATCTAACATGATTTCAAATAACAATTGGTAATAAATATCATTCAACTGTTATAAGAAAATAATTCAATAAAGATAAACCACTTCGTATAAAAAGTTAGACGAAACAGTTGTGAAAAACATATCGCATAATAAGCTACTCACATATTAAGCATAAATAAATAGCTATCACCGTACAGAAATTCCAAATGATAACTCAAGCATTCACACATCAATGTAGAAACAAATCAACATGAATATCACTTTAACACAAAGGCAGAAATAGTTAAGAGATAAAATACCATTTATAACTAGTTCTACTCATGAGCTTCAAGCAATAATAAATTATCTCTTCTTAATCCAACATCCACTAAGAGTACAAAAGTGCAACATCAGTAGTAGATATTAAACGCAGATATCAATAAATCATGTTCCATTCATTCATCAAAACCTCCTCGGAGGGTGCAAAAGTGCATGTTCTGAGGACAAGTTTTTGACAAATTTCAGGACTCTTCTCTAAATGCATGAGAAGGGTTTAAATAATACTAACTAAATCTAAAAATAATTTATTACAAAAAATTAGGATATGGTTTAAATGACCGTCCTCATTTCCGGAAATAATAAAGAAAAATTAATACTAACACTGAATCTAAAATTAAAACTAACAACTAACTATTTTTGTATCTGTTCCTTGAAATCGGAAGCATTCAGCATTTGTTTGAGAAGAGTTGGCTAGCCGACTTCCGACTTTAACTGTCCTGTGAAAATGCAATCGGAAAGAGTTGGCGCCATCTTCTCGGCAGAATTGATGATACATTTGAGAGTCAGGCACTGGCTGTGTGGTTTTACCAAATATGCCCAGTAAGAATCCCAATTCATCTTAGTTAATATTTTAATTGATTCTACCTTTTCTTGAGCCTTCTGTCTCCAGCCTATCTGTAGTTGTTGTACTTTTGGTAGATACCCTAGAGTGGTTTCTGAGATCATATTTGCCTTGTGAAAATTTTCATTTATGCAGACAATAACATTGTTTGCTGTTGTGGCTGCTTCTTCTGCTGCTTGCTCTGCTTTCCTGATTTGTGCATCCCAATTGTTAAAGAGCATTTCTTTGTGATTGTCGTTGATTATTGGTGCACCTGCTCTTTTCCCCTCCTCTATTTCTTTCCAAGCCAAATATTCAATAACTCTTTTATCAATTAAATCATAATCATGTCATAAGTCTATAACTTGATTAGTGATTTTATCGCTTATTTCACAATAAGAGTTCCACTGTGATATTCTTTGGCATAATATTTCCTATTGCTGAAGTAGTTGATCATTTAAGGAAATGGATTCTGTGATGAATTCTGTAAGCTTAGGATCGTCCTTGTGCATCTCTTGCATAACCTGTAACTATTTTTCTCTTTCAGCCAAACTGTTCTGGTAACCTATCTACATTTGTTGGAAGACCTGCTGTAATTTTTCAAGCTATTTATGTGCTTCATTGTTGGCGTTGGCTTGTTGCAGTTGTTGTTGAAAAACCTGTATTTGATCTTCTTTCTCTTTCAGAAGTTGCTTTACTTCAGATGCTTTATCAATGGTTGCAGAGGCATATGCTCCTGTGATCTAAGATAATTTGGTGAGATTTTCAGTGGGATTAGTGGTAGGATCTTGCCATAGGATGTCTAATTGTTCTGCATCATGAGAGAGCACGTTTTCTAGTTTCCTTTTCTTTCTTTGTCTTCTCACTACTGCCTTGTGTTGTGGACTATAAAATACATCAAGAGAAGGAATTTCTTCTATTTTGAGCATAATTTCAGAGGATGGGTTAATGGGAATATGTTCCATTTCTGGGACATTGCTAATTGTTCATGTGACTATATCTTCTGTTGCCCGTACCTTACTCACAGGTGTCTTTGTGCTCTGTCCTTCAATATTGATTAAATCATTGAATGTCTCCCATTCTTTATCTAACTCGGTTCTTACTAATGTTGGCTAGATGATGAGAGGAAGAGGATTTAGATGTGGAGAGGTTAAAATCTGTTGTTGTGGGAGCTCCTTTGACTGGGCAGTATCCCTTACTGTCTCTTCACTTTTATCATGGTCACTTTCAGACCTCTTAGAGTGTTCTGATGTTTCTTTCCTGGACTTAGATTTAGATATATCTGTGCTTGAACTTCCACTAAGACTAAGACTGGGAGTTGGTTCCCTTATGGGTTCCAAGCATAATTTATCCAAAGAGATATTAGCTAACCTCCTTTCCCTGTATATCTTGAACTCTTGAAATTCTGGTGGAGGAAATCGCATTTGGGCCGAATGTAGAACCTCTTTAAGTGTACATTTCTCTTAGAACATGTCATCAAAAATATCATCTTCTTTAGAAAACACCTTTATTTTGATTGCAGTAGTGAAATTTTTAGCAATATCATAAGGGTCAAATAGTCTTCTTGGAAATTTGAACAATCATAGACATGTTATGTTGTTTACTTCTTTGAATGCATGGCCTACATCAAATAGTGAAAAGGCCCCACAGGCCACAGGAAATTGTGGCCAAATAGCCTTCTTCTTGTCCTTCAAATCTTTAGTCAAACCATTAGGGGAATTTTGAGGTGTAAAATGGGCCTCCTAAGGAAATTATAAAATAATAGTGGAAAAAATCTAATAAGATTTGATGACATCATCAAATTTTAGAGGGAAAAATGAAAAAACTACTTTTTCAATTCATATTTTCACCTTATCTCCCAAAGTTTTTACTCAAATTTCGAGCGGGAGTACTCATTGGATGCGGAATTTAATTCCCCATCCAAGGAGTACCCATGTTGCATACTTTCGATGGGTCCTACTACACGAAAAATGAGAAATACATAAAAAAAAATGTGATTACAATCACGTTTTTTATGTATTTCTCATTTTTCGTGTAGAAGAGTTCATCGAAAGTATGCAACTTGGGTACTCCTTGGATGAGGAATTAAATTACGCATCCAATGAGTACTCCCACTCGAAATTTGAGTAAAAATTTTGGGAGATAAGTTTAAAATACGAATTTAAAAAGTAGTTTTATTATTTTATTATTTTTTAATATTTTTACTTTTTTACTCCAAAAATGGTGAATCATCCATTATGGATGACATCATCATCTTGAATCCTATTGGTTGTTATAAAGTTTATTTTTGTTGTACATTTTTCTTATGAGGCCCATTTTAGACCTCAAAATTCCCCTAATGCTCCTTCTCCACAGGTTTGATAAGCAATTTCTCGTGCCATGAGTTTATCAGGAACATACAAAGGTAAGACATGAGGGGAAGTGAGACTTCCAAATACCCTGACATATGTAAAAAGTTCTTCTCCGAACCATATCGCGACAGGGAGTATATCTACCTCTGCTTCGGGAGAAAATCTTTGAGCGTCTTTATCATATAACATTTTTTATAGGGGCAACATGATTCCATGACAAATCTTATAAAAATACAGAGTGAACTTGGAATCCCACAATTCTTTATGATAAATATGAATGGGTAAGGGGTCTTGAGTCGTCCATTTCCAACCCATTAAAGGAAACTTGGAAATATAATAGATTGCATCCATCACATATGCAGATAAGTAGAAAGGGCGATAAATTCTCTGAGAAACAGTTCTTTTAGACCGGTAATTCAAAATGGCTATGGCTAAGTTATCAGATAATATCTTAGCCCAATCCACAATAGTGGCATTAATGGTAGAATTCAATAATGGTAGCCATTCAGATGAAAATTTATTAATGTCTGGCTTCCCAAAAAGTCTACAGAGCATAGCAGCAGCAAAGAAATATGGGGAGGTGAGAGAACCAATACTATACATACCATGTTTATCATTTTTTAGTGGTTCGTCCCTCCTTGACCAGTCCTTGGTGCATTCTGCCAGGTTTTCATTTTCTTTAGCAAACTTCTCCATGAACTGTTTGTTATAAGTCGCCTGTGGCTCTGGTAAATGATACATGATTCTCAAATCTTGTGGAGTGAATGAGCCAATGAGTTCTTGATCCCGAGTCTTAAATTTTCTGTTTGTGATGTTAGTGTTGTCCAGTACCCATTTAACCATGTCCATGTATGGAAGAATTTTGGGCTTCACCACTATCTGGTGCAAGAATGAGCAAGCTAGCTCTGTAATAGACTTCTCAGAAGACCCATGTGAGCCTCTAGTAGCTGTAACCTCCATTATTCTTGGATTCTCTTCCTCAAGTAGACTGTACATGCCTTCCCAAGTATTAATACCAGCATATTTATTACAAGCAGTGTCTGTATACAAGGGCGTCATTTCTTTGTCTTCAGAACTCGGAGCTTTGTCTTTCTTTCCCATAATATCCTGAATACTACTTTGTATAGTTTTCTATTCTTTGTTCCTGCAGTTTACAAATGAGGTGAGAATAATGATAAGAAAAAGTTGACGAGAAATATTTTAAATGCCGAAGACATATAAAATATACTACCTTACGTGAAATGGCTCTTCGATTAGAACAAAACCATATTTCATTAATGATTGACAACTAACTCATTGATTAACATTAAAGCACATAACCAAGCCTTGGTTTATGGAAAAAAAAACTTCGTACAATGAGCTCTAAAGATCTACGATAAGGCGATCTGCGATTTGCTTCGCAATATCGCAGATCGCAGTATCGCTATATCACAATCTCGTGGAAATACAATATCACAATATTGCAATATAAAAGAATCACAAAAACACTATATCGGAATATTGAAAAATCGCTGGAGCGTAGCATATGACAAACATTCGTTAATGTGTTTTTCTGTGAAACGCGATTTGCGATATCTGCCATTGCATATCGGCAGTTTGAGTTTTTTCAGCGTAAGTGATATTTGAAGCATGTGATGGGATAAATGTTTTTAGTGCGTAGTTTCGCATTGCGATCTCGCAATCTTAGAATTCCGCTTGTAAGGAGGTATTCATTACCTTTTTGTGATGCGATATTTATTTAAGGAATGATTTTATCCTACCTTATCATAAAACTTAAGCTTTTTAAGATTCTTCAAGGGGTATTCTCCTAAGTTTATGATATTAAGTTTTATTGAAAAAGGAAATAAAAGCACTAATCGATTTTAAATTTTTTTGACTAAGGGCCCCCACTTATTTAGTATTAGTGATAATACTAAATAAGAAGGGGGTTGTTGTTGGCCACACCAATTGGCTCATGATGAGACCTCTTACTCTTTAAGTTAAAGTGTATCATTGGATTATTCCCTAAACGTTGTAATTTCCTAGGTGGGGAGGAAGTCATTGTTTCCTTAAGATGGTTCCGGATGACAATGATAGAGTTTTTTGGAAAGAGCTTTTCTACAGAGAATCTTCGTTTTGTTATTGATACCTTTTATTGGACTAATATAAAACAATTTCCCACTAAAGGTCGCTTTTTATCAAAATTTACAAGGTTGAAACTAGTATCATTTCTAGGCCTAAAGCCTTTAATTGTATCTTTCAATAATAATGATCAATTTTCTAGAAAATTTCTATTTATACAAGTGAAAAAACAAAATCTAAAAGAGAATTTGTATCTTTTTCGTGAATTCCAAATGTAACCATTTACAATTGGTTTTATTATGAAAATAAAGAAAACTAATTTACAAAATAGAAGAATTATCTCCTATGGAAAATATTTTTTGAGGATCTGTTTGTTAACAAGTAAAGACTCTATTTTTCCTGCTAAATCCTGTAACATAAAAGTAGATTTACCTATGACTTCTACGATTTGGAAAGGGCCAAGCCACATTCATTGAAATTTCGTATGTTTCCCTTTTTCCTCATGAGCCTTGTCCCATTTTAAAACTAGATCTACCATCTGAAAGTCCTTTCTAGATATCATGTTTGAATCAAAAGAAGCTTTTACTAATGCTTGATGATGAGCATGAGTTATTTTGGCATGTTCTCGTTGTTCTTCTAGCTTAATTATTTCCAGCTACCTTAGTTGTAAGGAAAAAGTTGGTGCTTCATCAATATATTGAACTAAGGCCAAAGAGGGAATTGCTAGATGAGTTGGAAGAACCACTTCTTTCCCATAAACTAAATTAAAGGGAGAAGTGCCAATGGAAGCTTTCTGCGTTATTCGATCTGCCCATAAAGCATATATTAAATAATTATGCCAATTTTTGTGATTTTGATCAATGGTTCGCTTAATGATTCTGATTGGGTTTTTATTTGTAGATTCAGCTAACCCATTCCCCTATGGGTAATAATTGGAAAAGTATTTAAGTTTGAAACCCCTTTTTAGTGCAAATTTAGTCATAGCATTACCAGAAAAATATGATGCATTATCAAACATTAAAGCAGAAGGTAAACCAAACCTAGTGATTATGAACTGATCTATGAACTCGACGATATGCTCGGCATTAGCCATCTTAAGAGGAACTACTTCTACCCATTTAGTAAAATAATCAGTTACTGTAAGGATATACCTATTTTTTTTAGAAGAGTGAGGAACGATCTCACCTATTATATCTAATCCCCATTGATCAAAAGGCTGCTCAATGTTGACTAGTTGCAGCGGCAATGATGGTTTCTTTTATCTCCCAGCAGCGGTTTGAAAAACTTGACATTTCCTTATGTAGTTATGTGGGTCTTTGAATAGTGTGGGCCAGTAATAGCCTGCGTAGAGGATTTTATGTGAAGTAGCATCTCCAGCATAATGTCCACTTGCTGGCCCATCGTGGAGTTCCTGCAAGAATTTTTCAGCTTTAGATTTCTCAAGACATCTAAGGAGAACATAATCATAATTCATTCTAAAAAAAACATCATTCACGAGCTGATACTGTTTAGCCTTCAACCTTAGAGCTCTTTTCTTGGTGTAATCGAGATTTGGAGGAGCATATCCATTCTTTAGATAAAATTTGATATCAGCATATAATGATTCAACATCGTTTAGGCTTACCTCATACATTTGTATCTTTGCAGATGGTATTTCAGAAATAAGCGATGCTCCAGCTAGCATTTTTCAAAAGCCTTGACCTCTTACAATACTGGCTGGTTTGATTTCTACATCATATTCCTGTAAGGCAGTAACCCAATTGGCTCTTTTCTCACCCACATCTTTCTACACTAAGATATTTCTTATTGTTGAAAACGGTACTATGATTTTTGTATGGGTTTTAAGTAGAAAGGGTCTGAAATATTTAATTGCTTTGAAAACAACATAAGCTTGTTTCTCTACATCTGAATAATTTAACTCAGCCCCCTGTAAATTTGAACTGAAAAAATCAATTGGGGCTTCCACCTTATCTTGATTTTCTTGAGTGAGTATCACAACATATGATCTATCAGAGGCAAATGTATATAGAATAAAAGGATCGAAAAAATTTGGAGTTGCTAAAGATGGAGTGTTAACAATTTCTTGTTTGATCAAATTGAATGCTCATATTTGTCTTGGCCCCATTTGAAGTTTGAGTTCTTTTTACTCATTTCTTGTAAAGGAGATACAATTCTTGAAAAATATGGCACAAATCTCTTTACAAAATTAATCTGGCCAAGGAAAGATTGCATAGCTTTCTTGTTGTGAGGTAGGGGTATTTCGGAAATCTCCTTGATTCTGTCAGGATCAATATGAATTCCATATTTTGACACTATGAATCCAAGAATTTTTCCTTCACTTAATGCAAAAAAGGATTTTTGCAGGTTAAATGAAATTCCATACCTTTGACAGCGTTGGAAGATCTATTTTAAATCTCTAAGATGATTGCCTCGTTTCTTGGAATATACAGTTATATCATCCAATTAAATTACCACTAATTTGTTAACTAATCCCTTGAATGTGATGTCCATGGCTCTCTGAAATGTGGCACCAGCGTTGACCAGACCAAATGGCATCTTTTGATATGCGTAAGTGCCCCATTTGGTTTTGAATGTGGTTTTCAATTGATCATCAAGATGGACCAACACTTGGTTGTAACCAGAGAAACCATCTAAGAAGGACATTAATTATGATCCTCCGACTGCCTGCAGTATTTGCTCCATGGGAGGCAAAGGAAAATTATCTTTTTGGCAGGCTTTGTTAAGATTTCGAAAGTCAATGAAAATTCTAATGACTCCGTTCTTATTTCTTACAGGAACCATATTGGAAACCCATTTAGAATGTCAAACTGGAAAAATGATTTTGATTTTCAATAACTTATTGAGTTCAGATTTGATTTGATTTTCTAGATTGGGATGGATCTTTCTCAGCTTTTGGTGGACAGGTTTTTCATCGTTTATCATTGGGATAGTCTGTTGGATGATAGAATTTGTTAGCGCTCAAATCTACCTCAGGCTGAAATGAAGTAAAACTCAAGGCTACATCAAACCACGCTCAGCCTCGTAGCTAGCCCTACGAGGGCAGGAGAGGGCTCTCTCCGTCAATCTCGAGAAAATGAGCAATAGGATGCGAGATGACTTACAATAATAACTGATTTTAGGATAGTAAAGAGATAGTTATGTTTGATTTTTTTGGTTTTTGGGTTTTCGCTGGAGAAATGGGAAAACAGATTTTGGGTCCGGGGATAAGGTCAGACCTTTGCAGATTTCGAGTTGGGGCGAGGTAGGTGAATGTCTTGATGCTTTTGATTGAATATATGGACAGATCAGACTGACGAGGAGCTGAAGAGGGCAAAGAAGAACTTGGATCCTCTCCAAACAGCTAAAAACATATAGAACTAACTGAATTCAAAGGTAGAGCATTGTAAACAATGGATTCAACCTCACTTACTCATTCAATTTAGTTCAGAAGCATATGAAAGGATGGCATACATTAAACATGAAGAAACTTACAGTAAACAAAGAGGAAACACCATCAAGAACAAAACACCACAAGGATCCCAACAAGTGCCGCAAAACCCCTGATCTTTCCTTAGCCAAAATATGAAAAGTATGTACAATGATATCAAAAGTATCCCAAGAGTCCAACCTCTCCAACCTCTGAAAATGATTGAGAAATTACAATATATAGATCACTCTAACACCTTTCCCCACCTCTAGGGGTCGAATTCCCTCTTCGGGGATCAGTTTCAACCAATTCTATTCATGGAACTACAATCTAGGCAGCTAACAACTTGCCTCTAAAAGAGTGGGAACTGATCCATTTACATGATTTTTACCCTTTTGAGAGTGAATCTTCTAGAATAGATAAAAACAAGCCAAAGTTACATGCCCAATATACATTTACATCATAAAAACCCAAAAATTCCATCCACAAGCAAAACTGGTCCATACTAGGCGAAAATCTGAGCTGGCAGTTGAAAATTCAGCAAAAATTTAAGTGGGTCGCATTTGAGCCAAGTGGGTCGCATTTTTTTCAGCCTGAATTTTGAGGTACTTCCCGGCATCAAAGTTGAGCTCATGATAGCTCGTTGGAAAGCCCTGGATGTTGACTATCCAAACCAAGTGGAATTTCCCAATTTCGAGCTCATTTGACCCTCCAAAACTTCTTTCTCCCAGAAGTACTTCCTGCTAGTGCAAAAGGTGGCAGCAAGGTGGTTTTCATGGTGTTTTTGAGCTCTTTGACCATCCAGGATCTGATGAAATGCTTAGGTAATGTATGAGGATGCATAACTAACCATGAAAAATCCAAAAATGCAAAAATTTCCTCCAGCAAGTGTCCCAAAAAAAAGTGAGCATATGAGTGCGAGACCCACTTAACTGAAAAACCTGTTTTTTGACCCAAAAATTTCAAAATGACAAAATTTTCTCCGAATTTGCTCAAATTCGGAGCGGAGGTCCTCCATAATGTATCTTTCCCAGCCAACGAAGCATCGGCCAAACTTCGGAGTGGATCAGGCCTTTTCCGCCGTTTTAGTGCTTCGCTCAACCTCCTCTTCAGAATCTTCATTCTTGCTTTGCAGACATGCATGCGAGCCCAATAATGTCCTTTCATGTGACGAAGCATGTCTTTGTCTCTATCATTATCCTATGAATGTACCTACGCTGATGAAGAAGGCGAGACCCCTTCCACGCCATGTGGAGATAGTACTCGCGCTGCTGATGAAGTCAACGAGACCCCTTCCACCCCATGTGGAGATGGTACTCGTCGTGATGCTGCAAACAAAGCTCTGTGGCCTCTCTAATATGTTACCACTGCTGGCGCACTGCTATGCTCCATCTCAATACATCAACCTCAACGGTTGAGTCACTGTCCTGCTCATATCCTTGCTCATAAACTGAATCCGTCTCTGACATGGCTTTGAACAAGATATTTGCAATATGGATGCTCATATAGGTGCAGTGAAGGCAAAGTCTTAATGTTTGTTCAAAACCCAATAAATGTCACCCATGAACCTCAGTATCAAAGGAAAACAAAATCATCATGAGGATGGCTTTGTTTTAATGGCATAAACACTATCTCTGTTTTCAGATTGCAAGTAGGTTTGACAAATGACTACCAAATGCAAATGTGTAGTCAAGTTTTAATAATGGCCAAAAATCTGTCAAAGGATTGTGTTTTATGTAATGTAGAATAGGACCATCTTTGCAAAGACCATATGAAAGACAAAATGAACATGACAGTGGTAGTCGAATGATGATGACAACAGTGGTATGGTGAAAGAGGCTTTGTACTAGTCAACATAAAACTGTGCAACAATATGAGAGAGCATAATAGCAGTGATAAGATGATAACTGAGGGCGTGAGGATCGTGTATACATGCTAGGGCATGAGCATCTCTATCATTCACAAAATTTTTCAAACCTTCACAAACTGTCCATATATTTTCAAAACCCTTGAGGAATTAATGTGCATGTAAATGTAGGATTCTCTCCAAGCATGGCTTATTGCCCAACATCAATAATATCATAATCATGCTAAAAATCCATTGAAAAATGATTAAAACCTGTTTGGAAGCTTTTGGAGTCGATTAGAATCGAATCTGGGCGAAAAACACAAATTTCTGGGCTCTGATTTAAGTGGGTCGCATCTCCCTCAAGTGGGTCGCATCCACTTCAAGTGGGTCGCATGCCTCTTGCAGGAAGCTTTTGGAGGCCTTCCCGGTGTCCAAATCGGGCGTGTGATAGCTCGTTGGAAATATATTGGAGTCTACTTTCCAACACAAGTATAATTATGCAATTTGGATTCCATTTACCATGTCAAAAACCAAATCTCCCAACACTAGTCAAAATGAGCAGAATGAGGCTGCCTCAAGGCAGAGCGCTGTTGCAGTCAACTTTTGAAGGTCTTCATCAACTCCTAATTGAGCTCATAATAGCTCATTGGAAAGGTATTTTTGTATAGTTATCATTTGACTCATTATGCAAGTCATTTGGCCAAACATTCTAGGAGAAATCTTGATTAACCCAAGGTCACTTCAGAGGTGCATTCAATTCTCCTGAGGCAATGGTAGTTTTGACATTTCTCTAAAACCATGATACCTGTGTAAAAAGTGAAGGAGGTTTTTCTTCCTTGTAATGTTGTGGACAAAAACCTCTCTTTCGTTCCCAAATTTCATCTTTTATTGCTCTGAAACATCTTTTGAGTGAAACCGATCCCGATGTGTGGAACAAGGGATTTTGTCGAAATGAAGCGAAATGAAGGGGATAGGGGGCTTTTAAATTCTTGGGGAAATTTTGGGAAGTAGGGAGGGATGTTAGGAAGCAGGGGAAAGTGGAATCACATAGATTGAGTGAGGGGAAGGGGTCCAAAAGGGAAAAACATAGGCCTAGCCTAGAAAATTGCCAAGTTGTGGCAAGAAACTAGGGTTTGTGCAAAAATGAGGAATTTGGGGGATCTTAGTGATGGGAAGTGTTTAATGAGGTATATTAAGGATAGGGGAAGGTGTGTGAACATCAGAATACAAGTTTTTCTAATGATTTGACCATCCAAGAGAAATTACCTCCAAAACCCTAGGAGAGGGAAATGGACCTTACCAAGGCACAACTGAAGCATGAACAAGGTGTAAAATGACCCAATGGAACTTTACATGATGATGAAAACCCTCTGAATGATGGTACACTCAGCTGAATGGTGACATGGACTGACACTTGGACAACTTTGGAAGGAGTGAAAGCAAACCCTAGACCTAATGCCTAGTGACCAAATTTTGCTTGAAGACTCATTGAAATGATAAAATTTGACCTTGACACCTTAAAATCACTTTGTAAGAGCATGTTTGATCACTGAAGGAAGGCTGCAAAGGCTGACTCTAACATTGGCTCCAATGGGGATGGTAGCTCCTTGGAGGTGCCAAGAACGGCAGATCTTTGGGAGAGTAGACCAGTGCCTTCATCCATTGGGCGATGGAATCATTATTTGAACGGATAACACAAAACCTTTGACACATTTATTGAATGAAAACTTGACTGAAAACTGAATGAAACTTGACTGAAACTTGACTCGATGGAAAACTGAAATAACTTGAAAAAACTGACTCAACAGACCAAACACAAATGACTCATGACTGACTTAAAACAAGACTTTACAAAGCTTTTGGAAAAAAGGCAGCAATCCATCAAGATTTGGAATCATGATGACAACCACCTGCATACTAATGAAATATGTACAATCATGTATAATTGGCTTTCCAATGTAACCAGTCAAGCAGATGCCTTGCTAACTGATTCTCCCGATCAAATCTCCTGGTCAACAATACAAACTGATAACTGGGCATCCAAAAACATAGCTGACCATGATCTCCTTCATCACTGAACACTGCAATAAACACCTTCACTGCTGACTGTAACAAATCTTCCATTGGATCCTGAAAAACATGAAGATTTACCTCCTGCTGAAGAAACAAGGTGTCTTTTTCTCCTGCTTCTGATCTGTCTTTATCATGTACTTCAGTAAAAGTATGCTCCTGGGCTTCAAAAAACTCTGAACAGGTAGATGAGCAGATCTCTTCTTGAGAAAACATTTCAACACATGAGACATATGAAGAAAATGAAAGGCAATCCGGAATGTTTTGATCTTTTGTACTCTGAAAGTATGATAGGTCATCTTCATATGATAGGACAACCGGATTTTCATTATAGTCATCAATCATAAGGAAAGAAACTTCAGCTGATTCTTGATACCCAAACATGACATTTCTAGCATCTACCATAAATTCATCCAAAGGAACTGTTTCACTTACTTGAATGAAGATCCCATCTTGTCGTACATCAACTGATTGGATTACCTCTTTATGAAGACTCTGTTCTGATGAACTGACAACATTTGAATCAAAAATTTTGTCTATGATCTCAACAGTAAAACTCTCCTTTTCAGGATTCGGTACAAGGTATGCTTGGTCATTACAATCTGAATCTGGATCTGATATGACTGAGTGGACATTATCACAATCTGCATTTGAAACTTGACTTTCCTGCACGCTGTCTTCTTCCATGGACAGATCTGAAATGACACTTTCTCTTTCATCTCTTTCAGCCATATAGACATCTTCAACCCGCTGATCTATAAAGCTGCTTACAGGACTGTCATCCATTTCAGAAAAGGAAGAAGTTCCACCATCACTTTCTTTACCATGTGCACACTGTAGATCTGTGTTAACTTGAGCTGGAACATGACCTTTCAATAGCTGATCTATCTCATCTTCAGACAGAGGAGATAATACCTTTTGTTTTCTTTTGCTCAAACGGTGATTGTCTTCATTGATTTCAAGTGAAGGAGTATACAAACCTTCCTCATACTGCTGATCCATTTCATATAATTCCTGTTCACTATCAAGATGCAAAATTCCTTCATCTTTTACCACACTAAGATCTTGATCCTGCTGCAAATTCTCATGATCGTCTTTATGCTGCTGAAATGGATTTTCATACAATGCTTCCATGATCTCATCATCCATGAAATTATCATCTTCATAATATTTCTCAAGGCTTTCAATAAAAGTAGAAGCATGTTTGCAACAATCATGAACTAAATTTAACGATGGATAAGATACTTAATATCTTTCAATGAACAGGGCATGAAAATCCTTTAAACAATAAATACAGGCCAGCGGCAAATTTCCATACCAAGATTGGGCTTCACCTTCCAGAGTGGCTAGGAATATCTTCATCAAATAATCTTCAGGAAAAGCCACCTTCAACTTGCGAATATGCATGTGAAATCTAACCAAATGTAAAGCAGCATCTTTCTTACCATCATCGTTAAAAGTAGGCAGATTCCTGGACCAATCTACCTTGGGCATCTTATTCGGAAAACCTGGAATGTGATCTCGGCTCATGGGAGCATATCTTCTTGTGATTCGGTCCATCTTGAAAATCTCACAGCTACTGATCTCCCTGTAGTGAAGTCACCATGAAGCATTGATTGTCTGGATCTTTCAGTGAATGAAGTCGCCAGGTGAATGATTTCAGCCTTGCGATGTCTGACCGTTTTTCACCATCAACGATCAGATCTGAACTTGATACACGTACTGGGGCAATTTATAAGTTAAGTGCTACGATTACAAGTTAAACCGGAGATCGACTGAAGCAGCGTTTATCTACTTCGCTGATGCATAGCAACAGCGTTTCGAAGGCTACCTGGCGTGACTTCAGACTCCATCTATAACAAGCAAACGTTTTGAGTTTCTCCCCAGTATGGTCGCCACTATGTTAGCGCTCAAATCTACCTCAGGCTGAAATGAAGTAAAACTCAAGGCTACATCAAACCACGCTCAGCCTCGTAGCTAGCCCTACGAGGGCAGGAGAGGGCTCTCTCCGTCAATCTCGAGAAAATGAGCAATAGGATGCGAGATGACTTACAATAATAACTGATTTTAGGCTAGTAAAGAGATAGTTATGTTTGATTTTTTTGGTTTTTGGGTTTTCGCTGGAGAAATGGGAAAACAGATTTTGGGTCCGGGGATAAGGTCAGACCTTTGCAGATTTCGAGTTGGGGCGAGGTAGGTGAATGTCTTGATGCTTTTGATTGAATATATGGACAGATCAGACCGACGAGGAGCTGAAGAGGGCAAAGAAGAACTTGGATCCTCTCCAAACAGCTGAAAACATATAGAACTAACTGAATTCAAAGGTAGAGCACTGTAAACAATGGATTCAACCTCACTTACTCATTCAATTTAGTTAAGAAGCATATGAAAGGATGGCATACATTAAACATGAAGAAACTTACAGTAAAAAAAGAGGAAACACCATCAAGAACAGAACACCACAAGGATCCCAACAAGTGCCGCAAAACCCCTGATCTTTCCTTAGCCAAAATATGAAAATATGTACAATGATATCAAAAGTCTCCCAAGAGTCCAACCTGTAGAATGCCTCAGAAATTACAATATATAGATCACTCTAACACCTTTCCCCACCTCTAGGGGTCGAATTCCCTCTTCAGGGATCAGTTTCAACCAATTCTATTCATGGAACTACAATCTAGGCAACTAACAACTTGCCTCTAAAAGAGTGGGAACTGATCCATTTACATGATTTTTACCCTTTTGAGAGTGAATCTTCTAGAATAGGTAAAAATGAACCAAAGTTACATGCCAAACATAAATTTACATCATAAAAACCCAAAAATTCCATCCACAAGCAAAACTGGTCCATACTAGGCGAAAATCTGAGCTGGCAGTTGAAAATTCAGCAAAAATTTAAGTGGGTCGCATTTGAGCCAAGTGGGTCGCATTTTTTCAGCCTGAATTTGAGGTACTTCCCGGCATCCAAATTGCGCTCATGATAGCGCGTTGGAAAGCCCTGGATGTTGACTATCCAACCCAAGTGGAATTTCCCAATTTGGAGCTCATTTGACCCTCCAAAACGTCTTTCTCCCAGAAGTACTTCCTGCTGGTGCAAAAGGTGGCAGCAAGGTGGTTTTCATGGTGTTTTTGAGCTCTTTGACCATCCAGAATCTGATGAAATGCTTAGGTAATGTCTGAGGATGCATAACTAACCATGAAAAATCCAAAAATGCAAAAATTTCCTCCAGAAAGTGTCCCAAAAAAAAGTGAGCATATGAGTGCGAGACCCACTTAACTGAAAAACCTGTTTTTTGACCCAAAAATTTCAAAATGACAAAATTTTCTCCGAATTTGCTCAAATTCGGAGCGGAGGTCCTCCATCATGTATCTTGCCCAGCCAACGAAGCATCGGCCAAAATCCGGAGTGGATCAGGCCTTTGCCGCCATTTTAGTGCTTCGCTCAACCTCCTCTTCAGAATATTCATTCTTGCTTTGCAGACATGCATGCGAGCCCAATAATGTCCTTTCATGTGACGAAGCATGTCTTTGTCTCTATCATTATCCTGTGAATGTACCTACGCTGATGAAGAAGGCGAGACCCCTTCCACGCCATGTGGAGATAGTACTCGCATTGCTGATGAAGTCAACGAGACCCCTTCCACCCCGGGTGGAGATAGTACTCGTCGTGATGCTGCAAACAAAGCTTCTGTGGCCTCTCTGATATGTTACCACCACTTGCGCACTGCTATGCTCCATCTCAGTACATCAACCTCAACGATTGAGTTACTGTCATGCTCATATCCTTTCTCATAAACTGAATCCGTCTCTGACATGGCTTTGAACAAGATATTGGCAATATGTGTGTTGGTATAGGTGTAGTGAAGGCAAAGTTTTAATGTATGTCCCACACTCAATAGATATCACCCATATACCCAAGTAGCAAGGAAAACAAAATTACAATGAGGATGGCTCTGTTTAGTGGCATGAAAACTATCACTGTTTTGACCATAAGTGAGTTTGACAATGAGTACCAAATGCAAAGGTGTGGTCAACTTTGTGATGAGGGCCAAAATCTGTCAAAGGAGGAAGCAAACATAGGACAGTGTTTCATCAAATGGGGAATAAGAATATCATGACAATGACCATATGAAAAAAATGGACATGACAGTAGAAATAGAATGATGATTACATCAGTGGTATGGTGATGGAGGCTTTATACTAGTCAACATGAAACTGTGCAACAATATGAGAGAGCATAATAGCAGTGATAAGATGATAACTGAGGGCGTGAGGATGATATACACAACGTGCTAGGGCATGAGCATCTCTATCACTCACAAAAGTTTTCAAACCTTCACAAACTGTCCATATACTTTCAAAACCCTTGAGGAATTAACTTGCATATAAATGTAGGGTTCTCTCCAAGCGTGGCCTATTGCCCGACATCAATAATATCATAATCATGTTAAAAATCCATTGAACAATGATTAAAACCTGTTTGGAAGCTTTTGGAGTCGATTAGAATCGAATCTAGGTGAAAAATACAAATTTCTGGGCTCTGTTTTCAAGTGGGTCGCATTTCCCTCAAGTGGGTCGCATCCACTTCAAGTGGGTCGCATTTCCCTCTTGCCACATAGTGCATTTTTCAGGAAGCTTTTGAAGGCCTTCCCGGTGTCCAAATTGAGCGTGTGATAGCTCGTTGGAAAGCTCTTGGAGTCTAATTTCCAACACAAGTGGAATTATGAAATATGGATTTTATTTACCCTGTCAAAAATCAAATCTCCCAACACTAGTCAAAATGAGCAGAATGAGGCTGCCTCAAGGCAGAGCGCTGTTGCAGTCAACGTTTGAAGGTCTTCTTCAACTCCAAATTGAGCTCATAATATCTCATTGGAAATTTATTTTTGTCTAGTTATCATTTGACTCATCATGCAAGTCATTTGGCCAAACATGCTAGGAGAAATCTTGATTTTCCCAAGGTCACTTCAGAGGTGCATTCAATTCTCCTGAGGCAACGGTATTTTTGACATTTCTCCAAAACCATGATACCTGTGTAAAACGTGAAGGAGGTTTTTCTTCCTTGGCATGTTTTGGACAAAAACCTCTCTCAGTTTCCCAAATTTCATCTTTGATTGCTCTGAAACATCTTTTGAGTGAAACCGATCCCGATGTGTGGAACAAGGGATTTTGTCGAAATGAAGCGAAATGAAGGGGATAGGGGGCTTCTAAATTCTTGGGGAAATTTTTGGAAGTAGGGAGGGATGTTAGGAAGCAGGGGAAAGTGGAATCACATAGATTGAGTGAGGGGAAGGGGTCCAAAAGGGCAAAACACAGGCCTAGCCTAGAAAATTGCCAAGTTGTGGCAAGAAACTAGGGTTTGTGCAAAAATGAGGAATTTGGGGGATCTCAGTGATGGGAAGTGTTTAATAAAGTATATTAAGGATAGGGGAAGGTGTATGAACATCAGGATACAAGTTTTTCTAATGATTTGACCATCCAAGAGAAATTTCCTCCAAAACCCTAGGTGAGGGAAATGGACCTTACCAAGGCACAACTGAAGCATGAAAAAGGTGTAAAATGACCCAATGGAACCTGACATGATGATGAAAACCATCTGAATGATGGTGCACTTAGCTTAATGGTGACATGAACCGAAATTTGGACAACTTTGACAGGAGTAAAAGCAACCCCTAGACCTAATGCCTAGTGACCAAATTTTGCTTGAAGACTCATTGAAATGACAAAATTTGACCTTGACACCTTAAAATCACTTTGTAAGAGCATGTTTGATCACTGAAGGAAGGCTGCAAAGGCTGACTCTAACAGAAGTGTCATAAGTTTTGAGTTCATCGTAGTTCCAAGCAAAGAAACTTTTGTATTTTTTCAAGAGACGAACATACGCTAATTTTTCTTCAGGAGCTAGGTAAAAGCCTAGGTTGATATTATGTGGTTTGGTATCAGTTCCTAGATTTACTAATTCATAGTTCAAAGTTGAACTTTGTAGTTTTGAATTGGTAGATCTTTTGAGTCGATCTTTCAAATCATGAAGGTCTTCTAAGTTGACTACTGATTTTGGCATAGCATTATTAGTGCTATCTTGTTGCAATTGTCTATCACGTTGGTCCTCATCAATTATCTGATTGGTGTAAGATCCTTCAGATGTGAGGAAACTTACAATATCAGGATCATCGTTGAAAATCCTCCAATTGGCAATGTTATCAGGAATCGAGGGTCTAAAGATTAATTCGATTGAAAATCGATCAGGGCTATAGTCTTCTGAAGGAATGTGCTCAGAAGCTACGTTAGCTAGGAGGTCTGCACTAGCATTCTGAAGTCTAGGGATTGATGAAATATTAAATGCTATAAAGTGTTTAGTTCTGTTGTTGCAAAAACCTGTATTTGATCTTGTTTCTCTTTCAGTAGTTGCTTTACTTCAGATGCTTTATCAATGGTTGCAGAGGCATATGCTCCTGTGATCTGAGATAATTTGGTGAGATTTTTAGTGGGATCAGTGGTAGGATCTTGCCATAGGATGTCTAATTGTTCTGCATCATGAGAGAGCACATTTTCCAGTTTCCTTTTCTTTCTTTGTCTTCCCACTACTGCCTTGTGTTGTGGACTATAAAATACATCAAGAGGAGGAATTTCCTCTATTTTGAGCATAAGTGCAGAGGATGGGGTAATGGAAATATGTTCCATTTCTGGGACATTGCTAATTGTTCCTATGACTATTTCTTCTGTTGCCCATACATTACTCACAGATGTCTTTGTGCTCTGTCCTTAAATATTGATTAAATCATTGAATGTCTCCCATTCTTTATCTAGCTCGGTTCTGACTAATGGTGGCTGGATGATGAGAGGAAGAGGATTTAGTTGTGGAGAGGTTAAAATTTGTTGCTGTGGCAGCTCCTTTGACTGGGAAGTATCCCTTACTGTCTCTTCACTTTTATCATGGTCACTTTCAGACCTCTTAAAGTGTTCTAATGTTTCTTTACTGGACTTAGATTTAGATCTGTCTGTGCCTGAACTTCCACTAAGACTAATACTGGGAGTTGGTTCCTTTATGGGTTCCAAGCGTAATTTATCCAAAGGGATATTAGATAACCTCTTTTCCCTGTATATCTTGAACTATTGAAATTCTTTTGGGGGAAATCGCATTTGGGCCTAATGTAGAACCTCTTTAAGTGTACATTTTTCTTGGAACATGTCATCAAAAAGATCATCTTCTTTAGAAAACACCTTTATTTTGACTGCAGTAGTGAACTTTTTAGCAATATCATAAGGGTCGAACGGTCTTCTTGGAAATTTGAACAATCATAGACATGTTATGTTGTTTACTTCTTTGAATGCATGGCCTACATCAAATAGTGAAAAGGCCCCACAGGCCACAGAAAATTGTGGCCAAATAGCCTCTTTTTGTCCTTCAAATCTTTAGTCAAACCTCCTTCTCCGCAGGTTTGATAAGCAATTTCTCGTGCCATGAGTTTATCAGGAACATACAAAGGTAAGACATGAGGGGAAGCAAGACTTCCAAAAACCCTGACATATTTAAACAGTTCTTCTCTGAACCATCTCGCGATAGGGAGTATATATACCTCTGAATTGGGAGAAAATCTTGGAGCGTCTTTATCATATAACATTTTGTATAGGGTCAACATGATTCCATGACAAATCTTATAAAAATACGAAGTGAACTTGGAATCCCACAATTCTTTATGATAAATATGAATGGGTAAGGGGTCTTGAGTCGTCCATTTCCAACCCATTAAAGGAAACTTGGAAATATAACAGATTGCATCCATCACATATGCAAATAAGTAGAAAGGGGGATAAATTCTCTGAGAAACAGTTCTTTTAGACTGGTAATTCAAAATGGTTGTGGCTAAGTTTTCAGATAATATCTTAACCCAATCCACAATAGTAGCATTAATGGCGGCATTCAATAATGGTAGCCATTCAGATGAAAATTTATTAATGTCTGGCTTCCCAAAAAGTCTACAGAGCATAGCAGCAGCAAAGAAATATGGGGCGGTGAGAGAACCAGTACTATACATACCATGTTTATCCTTTTTTAGTTGTTCGTCCCTCCTTGACCAGTCCTTGGTGCATTCGGCCAGGTTTTCGTTTTCTTTAGCAAAATTCTCCATGAACTGTTTGTTATAAGTCGCCTGTGGCCCTAGTAAATGATACATGAGTCTCAAATCTTGTGGAGTGAATGAGCCAATGATTTCTTGACCCTGAGTCTTAAATTGTCTGTTTGTGATGTCAGTGCTATCCAGTACCCATTTAACCATGTCAGTGTATGGAATAATTTTGGGCTTCGCCGCTATTCGATGCAAGAACGAGCAAGCTAGCTCTGTAATAGACGCCTCAGAAGACCCATATGAGCCTGCAATAGCTGTAACCTCCATTATTCTTGGATTCTCTTCCTCAAGTAGACTGTACATGCCTTCCCAAGTAGTAATACCAGCATCTTTATTACAAGCAGTGTCTGTATACAAGGGCATCATTTCTTTGTCTTCAGAACTCGGAGCTTTGTCTTTCTTTCCCATAATATCCTGAATACTACTTCATATAGTTTTTTGTTCTTCGTTCGTGCAGTTTGCAAATGAGGTGAGAATAATGATAAGAAAAAGGTGACGGGAAAGCTTTTAAATGCTGAAGACATATAAAATATATCACCTTACGTGAAATGTCTCTTCGATTAGAAAAAAAACCATATTTCATTCATGATTTACAACTAACTCATTGATTAACATTAAAGCGCATAGCCAGGCCTCAGTTTATGGAAAAAAAAATTTCGTACAATGAGCTCTAAAGATCTGCGATAAGGTGATCTGTGATTTTCTTCACAATATCGCATATTGTAGTATCGCTATATCGCAATCTGGTGGAAATACAATATCACAATACTACAATATCGCAGAATCACAAAATCACTATATCGCAATATCACAAAATCGTTGGAGCGTAGCATATGACCAACATCTGTTAATGTGTTTTTCTGTGAAACGCGATTTGCGATATGTGCCATCGCATATCTGCGGTTTGAGGTTTTTCAGCGTAAATGATATTTGAGGCATGCGATGCAATAAATGTTTTTAGTGCATAATTTTGCATCGCGATCTCGCAATCTTAGAATTCCGCTTGTAAGGAGGTATTCATTACCTTTTTTGCGATGCAATATTTCTTTAAGGAATGATTTTATCCTACCTTATCATTAAACTTAAGCTTTTTAAGATTCTTCAAGGGGTATTCTCCTAACTTTATGATATTAAGTTTTATTGAAAAAGGAAATACAAGCACTAATCGATTTTTAAATTTTTTGACTAAGGGCCCCCACTTATTTAGTATTAGTGATAATACTAAATAAGAAGGGGGTTGTTGTTGGCCACAAAAATTGGCTCATGATGAGACCTCTTACTCTTTAAGTTAAAGTGTATCATTGGATTATTCCCTGAACGTTGTAATTTCCTAGGCGGGGAGGAAGTCATTGTTTCCTTAAGATGGTTTTGGACGACAATGATAGAGTTTTTTGGAAAGAGCTTTTCTACAGAGAATCTTCGTTTTGTTATTGATACCTTTTATTGGACTGATATAAAAAAATTTCCCACTAAAGGTCACTTTTTATCAAAATTTACAAGGTTGAAACTAGTATCATTTCTAGGCCTAAAGCCTTTAACTGTATCTTTCAATAATAATGATCAATTTTCTAGAAGAATTCTATTTATACAAGTGAAAAAATGAAATCTAAAAGAGAATTTGTATCTTTTTCATGAATTCCAAATGTAACCATTTACAACTAGTTTTATAATGAAAATAAAGAAAACTAATTTACAAAATAGAAGAATGATCTCCTATGGAAAATATTTTTTGAGGATCTGTCCGTTAACAAGTAAAGACTCTATTTTTCTTGTTAAATCCTATAACATAAAAGTAGATGGACCTATGAATTCTGCAATTTGGAAAGGGCCAAGCCACATTCGTTGAAATTTTGTATGTTTCCCTTTTTCCTCATGAACCTTCTCCCATTTTAAACTAGATCTCCCATCTGAAATTCCTTTATGGATATCATGTTTGAATCAAAAGAAGCTTTTACTAATGCTTGATGATGAGCATGAGTTATTTTGGCCTGTTCTCCTTGTTCTTCTAGCTTAATTATTTCCAGCTACCTTAGTTGTAAGGAAGAAGTTGGTGCTTCATCAATATATTGAACTAAGCCCAAAGAGGGAATTGCTAGATGAGTTGGAAGAAGCACTTCTTTCCCATAAACTAAATTAAAGGGATAAGTGCCAATGGAATCTTTATGCTTTATTCGATCTGCCCATAAAGCATATATTAAAGACTTATGCCAATTTTTGTGATTTTGATCAATGGTTTGCTTAATGATTCTGATTAGGTTTTTATTTGTAGATTCAGCTAACCCATTCCCCTGTGGGAAATAATTGGCAAAGTATTTAAGTTTGAAACCCCTTTTGAGTGCAAATTTAGTCATAGCATTACCATAAAAATACGATGCATTATCAAACATTAACGCAGAAGGTAAACCAAACCTGGTGATTATGAACTGATCTATGAACTGGATGATATGCTCGGCATTAGCCATCTTGAGAAGAACTGCTTCTACCCATTTACTAAAATAATCAGTTGCTATAAGGATATACCTATGTTGTTTAGAAGAGTAAGGAACGATCTCACCTATTATGTCCAATCGCCATTGATCAAAAGGCTTCTCAATGTTGACTGGTTGCAGCGGCAATGATGGTTTCTTTTGTCTCCCAGCAACAGTTTGACAAACCTGACATTTCCTTACGTAGCTATGTGAGTCTTTGAATAGTGTGGGCCAATAATAGCTTGCGCAAAGGATTTTATGTGTAGTAGCATATCTAGCATAATGTCCGCCTGCTGGCCCATCGTGGAGTTCCTGCAAGACTTTTTCAGCTTCAGATTTCTCAAGACATCTAAGGAGAACAGAATCATATTTCATTCTAAAAATAACATCATTCACGAGCTGATATTGTTTAGTCTTGAACCTTAGAGCTCTTTTCTTGGTGTAATAGAGATTTGGAGGAGCATATCCATTCTTTAGATAAAATTTGATATCGGCATATAATGATTCAACATATTTTAGGCTTACTTCATACATTTGTATCTCTGCAGATGGTATTTCAGAAATAAGCGATGCTCCAGCTAGCATTTTGCAAAAGCCTTGACCTCTTACAATACTGGCTAGTTTGATTTCTACGTCATATTCCTGTAAGGCAGTAACCCAATTAGCTCTTTTCTCACCCACATATTTCTGTACTAATAGATTTCTTACCGTTGGAAATGGTACTATGATTTTTGTATGGGTTTTAAGTAGAAAGGGTCTGAAATATTTAATTTCTTTGAAAATAGCATAAGCTTGTTTCTCTACATCTGAATAATTTAACTCAGCCCCCTGTAAATTTGAACTGAAAAATCCAATTGGGGCTTCTGCCTTATCTTGATTTGCTTAAGTGAGTATCACAGCATATGATCTATCAAAGGCAAATGTATATAGAATAAAAGGATCGAAAAAATTTGGAGTTGCTAAAGATGAAGCGTTAACAATTTCTTTTTTTATCAAATTGAATGCCTCATATTCATCTTGGCAGACCTTAAATACACTATTTTAAATCTCTAATATTCATCTTGGCAGACCTTTGACAACGTTGGAAGATCTATTTTAAATCTCTAATATGATTGCCTCGTTTCTTGGAATATACAGTTATATCATCCAAGTAAATTACCACTGATTTGTTAACTAATGCCTTGAATGTGATGTCCATGGCTCTCTGAAATGTGGCACCAGCGTTGATCAGACCAAATGGCATCTTTTGCTATGTGTAAGTGCCCCATTTGGTTCTGAATGTGGTTTTCAATTGATCATCAGGATGGACCAACACTTGGTTGTAACTAGAGAAACCATCTAAGAAGGACATTAATTCTGATCTTGCGACTGCCTGCAGTATTTGCTCCATGGGAGGCAAAGGAAAATTATCTTTTTGGCAGGCTTTGCTAAGATTTCAAAAGTCAATTGAAATTCTAATGTCTCTGTTCTTCTTTCTAACAGGAACCATATTGGAAACCCATTTAGAATGTCGAACAGGAAAGATGATTTTGGCTTTCAATAACTTATTGAGTTTAGATTTGATCTGATTTTCTAGATTGGGATGGATCTTTCTCAGCTTTTGCTAGACAGTTTTTTCATCGTTTATCATTGGGATAGTATGTTGGATGATAGAAGTGTCATAAGTTTTGATTTCATCGTAGTTCCAAGCAAAGACACTTTTGTATTTTTTCAAGAGACGAACATATGCTAATTTTTCTTCAGGAGCTAGGGCAAGGCCTAGGTTGATATTCTGTGGTTTGGTATCAGTTCCTAGATTTACTAATTCATAGTTCAAAGTTGAACTTTGTATTTTTGAATTGGTAGCTCTTTTGAATCGATCTTTCAAATCATAAAGGTCTTCTAAGTTGACTACTGATTTTGGCATAGCATTATTAGTGCTATCTTGTTGCAATTGTCTGTCATGTTGGTCCTCATCAATTATCTGATTGGTGTAAGATCCTTCAGATGTGAGGAAGCTTACAATATCAGGATCATCGTTGAAAATCCTCCAATTGGTAATGTTATCAGGAATCGAGGGTCTAAAGATTAATTCGATTGAAAATCGATCAGGGCTATAGTCTTCTGAAGGAATGAGCTTGGAAGCTACGTTAGCTACGAGGTCTGCACTAGCATTCTGAAGTCTGGGGATTGATGAAATATTAAATGCTATAAAGTGTTTAGTCGGATCTTGAACTAAAGATTGATAATGCTTTAAATGACCTGATAAACAATGTATAGTATTGCGTACTTGTCTGATTACTATTTCAGAATCTCTGAAAACTTGTAGATATTTGATGTCTAATAGGATTTCTTTGTATAATCCTTGGACTAAAGCTTCATATTCTACGGTATTATTGGTGCAATCGAACCCGAGTCTGCAAGTTAGCATAGTTTTGTTTCCCTCTAGACTAATCAACACACATCCTGCTCCTGCTCCTTCATTAGACTTAGAACCATCAAAAAATAACTTCCAAAATAAAGATTTATTTACAGAAGCATCTATAAAATTAATACATTTAGAACTATCTGTTTGAGAAAAAATTTCTACTTGAGATAAAACAGAATGTTCTAAGTAAGGTGAAGTATGAGAATTAAAATTTCCTAAGAAAGAATCAACTGAGTAGTTGCCAATTATATTATTGTTGTATGCTACCGGTTCATTTTCTCCTTCCAATTCTTTTACTATGTATTTCTGATGTTTTTCTCACTCAACCTTTATCTGATTTGGTTTACCATTGTAAGGAAGCCACATGTGCGACCAATCAGTTGCAAAATATCCATGAAGTTTTTCTGACCAATCTCTGCTAAGAATTAAGCCATAAAATTCTGGAATATCTACAGCTAAAATGTCGATAAATTGACATACCTTTGGGTTAGATGACAACCTTATGGTAATCTGATTAATTCACCGATCACTTCAACTTGAGATCGATCTAGCTAAACTATGCGCACATCAGATTTTTGTGGTTGAATGTTCAACTTTGCACATATTGATTTTGGTAAAATATTAGATGAAGCTCCAGAATCTACTAAGAAATTATGCAATTTTTTATTGAAAACTTCATAAGTAAGAAGAAATGGGGGAGTATGAGATCTCGACCTTCCTCCAATTAAAGCGATATTTTCTAGAACGATTTTATTAATCACATTAGTTGGAGGTCTTCCCATTTCATGGGAAGCTTGAGAGATTACAGGGGCGGGCAAAGATTTTTCTGGTACAGCATGTAATCCTTTCAAAAGTACCTTTTGCTGGTTTTTTAACTTGCTCAATTCATAAAAGGTGATGTTAGTCGTAGTCTTCTTCATTTCTTCTATGATAATATACTCCATTTCATCCGAAATGATCAACGTTTTTTATGGAGTTGATGAATCTGTTTGGACTGGGCTGTTTTAAGTCAATTTAGATGTCATTTTCTTGGCTGCAACTTTATCTTTAGTCATTGAGCTTGCGCTCGTTGGCTTAGGAGTAGGTTGAGGAGGATCAAGTTGATTTCTACTTCGAGTGCTAACCGGGGATGCCTCTTGATCTTCTTCATCTGGGAGGATGAAATCCCACATACTTTGTACTTCTACAACTTCTTCTTCATCGGTAGTTTCTTCAGTATAAATCTCCCTTTCTTCTTCGTCTGATTGAGCACTTGTGATAGCATTTGGCGGCTTTGAATCGGTTGAAGGATTTATTCTATAAGGCTTGTATGGCTTTTTATAAGATGTTTCTGCCACTTGTTTCTTAATGTCAACCATTTCATTGGACATGGTTTTCAGAACTTTTTGCAATCCTTCTAAATCGAATGGATCTTTCGATTGTTTTTTCTTGGGGTCTTCCTTAAAAGTAACCTTCTTGGATTTTCGTTCCTCTATCGCGTTTTTCTTTTCTAGGGCTATGATATGTTTCTCTACTGCTATTGCTTCCTTCATATTATCAGCTAGAGTTGTTTTGTTAGCCCTATCAACGAAGATTGCTATGTTTGATGGTAAAGCAGAAATGTACCATTCACTTCGCACTTCTTCGCTAGGCTTGGAAGTAGTAGGAATTTTATTTAATAATTTATTGAAACATGAATTAAAATCCTTGATAGGTTCTTTTGACTCGACCCTAAGGTTAGACAGGTCATTGATCAGTGTCTCCATAGACCTGTCATCACCGAACTTAGTCAAAAATTGATCTTGGAAGATATCCCAACTAGTGATAGATCCAGATGGTAATGAGTAATACCATGATCCGGCTGCTCCTTGTAGAGTATAGGGAAAAATTCGGATGACAACGTCTTCATTGGTAACTCCATTAAGATTTATGGACAACATAAAGTTATTAATATGTTCTTTCGCTAGCATGCCTGCTTCAGGATTAAACTTAGGCAGCAATTTTTCCGGATGGGCCGGTATTTGACTCAAGGGCGCAGGCATTAAGACTACCCCTGGGTTATTCCTTGGAGATTGGGCCATTGTTGAACTACCAACAGAGGAAAGTGCAGAAGATGATCCTTGCAGTTGGGAATATGAGGATATTACAATTCCAGATATTTGAGAAGGAGATGTGGAAGTTCTAGTGGACTGACGGACAATAATCTGAAGTGGAGGGGTGGATGGTTGAGTTAGCGGTGAAGAGGTTGAGATGGATGATGATGATGAAAGAGTCTCGCTATCAGACCCTTTATGTGATTTCCTTGCTCTCTTCCTTGTAGGTAGAGGTAACTCGGTTGGCTGAACACCAAACTTTTTGCTCTGTAATCTGGTGAGTGGATGAGCAGGGTTATATTGTGAAGTCACACTGCCTTTGAGATTTATCAGATCTTTGAGGTGATATTGAAAATCGCTGAATTTTATGGATCAAAGATTAAACTTCAGGGAGTTTAATAGAAAATTCTTCTGAAAAGTCATGGTTTGTGGCAGCGGCTGTTGTTCTCTCAAATTCTAGCTTTAGATTTAAATATTTTAAGTGCGATGGGGTCGGGGGACAACAAGTGTAAGTTTTTATGTCTCAAGTGCAATGTGAGGATGTGGCTCTTTGATTTGTTCCTAGAAATGGACAAGGGAATAGGTCTTGATATCATTCTTAAAAAACTACTTGTGCTCTATTAGAATTTTCTTTATAAGTTGTTGCCTCTCTAGCAACAATCTATGCCTCCTTATTCAACAATTTTATTCCTATTTGATTTTAAATATTTTAGTTTTTCAAGTAATTTTAAAAAGCGGATGTAGGAGCACCTTAAAATTTGTAACAACCCTATTGAATATTTCATGTAATAAAATTTAATAAAGGAAAAATAATAACCAAGGTCATGGGACACATATTCCAAGTTGAATGTTGGGGAAAACATCCTAGTGTGGGTGTTCATATGGTTTATTATGGATAAGGAAATTGACAAAGTCAATGGCTAAGGTTTTGGAAAGGAAAAGTGGAATTTATTGGAATTCATTTATGAGAATAATGGAAATTAGGAGAAAAGGAAGGTGAAAGGTCACAGGTTGCATGTGAGGAGGAAAATGAAGGAAAATATTGGAAAATTCAAGAAATTATAGGCCTCATTAATAACAAGGCATCTAAGGATCAGTTCAAAAAAATTTCTCAGCTCAATTTTGAAGCTATCTCTCTCTCTCTCATACTCTTAGAAACTTAGAGTTTTATTGGAGAAATCTCGGATGAGTGTGGCATACTTGGAATTTTGGAGCAAGAATGAAAATGAAGAGTGGGAAAGCACAAGAAAACATCAGGATCAATAGTTACAACATGTTTTACTCGCAGGTACCTAGTTGCATGTATGTTTTCCTCACTAGTTTTGGCATGCATGTCATATGCATGCAGTTATTGGTTTATGATTTTTCATTGGCATGGAGGATTTTCTGGATTGACAGTGTTTTTTCCTAGTCTTTCCATTTCATGGATAGCCATGGTGTTGTGGGTTTTACTTTTTTTTTTTTTGGATTTCTTATGCCTTTGGTTTTGGGTTGAGTTAATAGTTCTTGGAAGCCTTGGTTGGAAAAACTCTTTGGAAGCCTTGTGACAGCTTGGTTTGAGTTACTTGTGCTAGAATTTTTTGTTGGAAAAATGCTATAGAATCCCTTGGTGGGTTGGGTTACTAGTCCTGGTAGCACTAGTTGAACAAACGCTCTGGAATCCCAGCGATAGTTGTGGGTTGAGTTACTAGTCCTAGAAGCCCTGGTTGGAACAAATGCTCTAGAGCCCTGGACACCTTCGTAGAGACCGATCTGGTGATGGTTAGTGATGTCCAACCGTGACGTAATATCACTAATTGAGGGTTGAGGTGGTTCACCTCTAGAAGCCCTAGTTTGGTTTTCAATGATGTGTTTTATTAGATCCCACATTCATGCTTGGAATATAGCATGGGGGTGAATGATTGAAGAGATATTTTTCTCAGTCATGTCTATGGTCCGATGGTACATGGAAATCCCAGAATTGTTTGCATTTTTCTTATGGTAAGCAGAGATATTTTCCTCTTGTATTGAAGGGTAAATATGATTTTTATTATGTGTGTCAGACTAGGAGGTAACTCCACAAAAAACTGAATTGATGTTCATTAAGGATGCATACGAATATATACATGGAGGTGCAACTCTTGGGATTAATCTCCTAGTGTCTCTTCAACTTCCTTATTTTATATTTACATTATTATATAATTTTTCCCAATCCCTTAAGATTAGGTGTCAGCATCCCCCCTTAATCTAAAGGGATGTTGGTGATTCTAAACATCGTTATGAATCTTTTAAAATTTTCTCTTCCAAGCGCTTTGGTAAAGATGTCTACAATCAAATCATTTGCGGAAAAATGGTGTAGATGGATTGGCTTGACCTCAACATGATGTCGAACCAAATGGTATTTTATATTGATGTGCTTCGTTCGATCATGGAACTTTGGGTTCTTGGCCAACTTTATTGCAGAAGTGTTATTGATCATTAGTGGAGTTGAACGCATTTGTTTCATCTAAAAATCTTCCAGGATTTTCCCGAGCCACACAATTTTCTTTGCCGCTTCATTTTTTGCCACATATTCTGCCTTAGTTGTAGAATATTGGAGCTGATTGTTTGTTTGATCTCCAAGAGATAGCTCACGATCCAAGGCTCATAGTATAACTTGAAGTAGATACCCCTATTTCTTTGTCTCCATAAAATTTTGAATCACAATGTCTAATCAAGCTTAAGTCACCCACCTGTGTATACTTGAGTCCCTTTCAAGTACTTTAGAACTCTTTTTGTAGCAGACCAATGTCTTTCACAAGAATTTTGAATAAATTTGGAGAGGATTCCAACAGAAAATGAGATTTCTCATCTTGTAGTGGTAAGATAGATGAGACTTCATACAAGATGTCTATACTTCGTTGCATCCTCAAATTATTTCCCTTCAATGGATGTGAGATTTGAGTTATTTTCCATTGGAGTTGTCAAAATATTGCACTCAACCATGCCAAACTTATTCAGTAGATCTCCAATGTATTTCTTCTGAGAGAGGAATATAAACATATAATGTTGAGTCACATCAATACCAAGATTATTATGAACCCCACTCACAAAATAGAATAAAATATAGATCAACGACTTATATATAAGCCTCTTCAAGGGGGAAAACTCCTCTACATTCCATAAATGAACAATTCTTGTATGATACAAATGACAAAACCTCCTTTCTACATATAGGAGTCCATGGGGTCACAATATAATCCTATAAGACCTAAGAAAAATAATGTAAGGGCACAACAATAAAAATAGTGGGCTTTTATGGGGCATAATAATAACAATAATGGGACAACGAGGGTACAACAATAGCAATAAGTGGGCTACACTAACAACAATAGGGGACTACAATAGCAATATGGGGACCTAACATGCCCCTCTCCTTCAAAAAACAGTTGTCCTCAACGCCTGAGTAGTTATGGATGCTTCTGTATAAGGTTCTCATCCTCCGATGTGGAATCTTCAATGGGTAAGTTCTTCCATTTTATGAGATACTCTAAAATTGATCGAATTTGTAGCTATCGATTTCTTGTTTCCGTGATTGATTCAGGTTCCAATATGATTTTTCTTCCTTTTCAAGTTCTAGCAATATTGTTTGCACTGAATTTTTGTCACCTATAACCTTTTTTAAGCATGAAACATGGAAAACTGGGTGCACTCGGGAAGAAGCAGGAAGCTCCAATTTGTATGCCATAGTACCAATATTTTGCAACACCTTGTAAGGACCATAGTACTTTGGGGATAATTTTTTGTCCTTCTTATCTTGATTGAGGGACTTTTGTTTTTATGGTTGTAGCCGTAAAAATACCCAGTCTCCTACATCAAAAATTCTCTTACTACGATGTTGATATGCATGTTGTTTCATTCGATTTTGTGCTAAATTTAGTTTATCGTTTAAGAGTTGGAGAAATTTTTGTTGATGCTCGATGTGATCTTCCACTACTTGAACCTTATAATTTTCACTTGAAGATGATGTGATGGATAGTGGATGATATCCATAAATTTCCATAAATGGGGTTATTTTTGTTGCAATATGGAAGGAAGTATTATATCACCATTCAACTAGAGGTAAAAACTTAACCGATTGTGTTTTTCTATCAGATACAAAACAACAAAGATATCTTTCCAAACATTTTTTCACTATCTCAGTTTTCCCATCAGATTGAGGATGATAAGGCGAGCTATGAGCTAGTTGAGTACTTGAACAAGAAAATAATTTCATCCAAAATTTTGTAGTGAAAATGGGATCTCTGTCACTTACAATAATATTTGGGCTTCCATGTAGATTTTGACCAGTTTCCATAAATACAATAGCAATTGTAGTTTCTTTAAATGGATGAGATAATGTGCAAAAGTGTGCATACTTGGTAAGTCTATGAACTACCATCTTGATGACACTCTTTCCTTCGGACTTAGATAAACCTATGATAAAATCCATCAAAACCTCCTCCCAATGTTGACTTGGAATGGATAAAGGTTGTAGCAGACTTGGGGTCTTAATTGTCTCAACTTTATTTTTTTGGCAAACCAAACATTCCGCCACAAACTTTTGAATATCAGTTTCAAGGCCATCCTGAAAAAATTCTTTCTTCACCCTGTGGTAATTTTTAAAAAATCCTAAGTGTCCTTCTAAGAGAGAGGTGTGTAATTCCAAAAGAATATTTTGTTTTAGTTGGGAATCCTTACAAAGATATAAGAAATATTTGTACCATAAGGAATCATTTTTTAAACTAAATGTATCATATGTATTGGGATCTTGATCCAAATTTTGAATGAGTGTCCACACTCCTTCGTCATTCTTCCATTTCTCCCTTGATTCAGTTATCCAATCTGGTTGGATAATAGAAATGGAACAAAGCAATGCTTCCACCTCCTGATCCTTTCTTGAGAGTGCATCTGCACCAACATTTAGCTTCCCTTTTTTGTAGATGATTTAAAATTCATAAGCCAACATCTTTGTGACCCATTTTTGCTACTCTTCTGAAGACATTCTTTGTTCCAAAATTTATTTAAGACTATCATGATCAGTTTTTACCTTGAAGTGTCTTCCCATTAGGTAAGGTCGTCATTTCTTTAGTGCATGTAGTATTGCCAACATTTCCTTATCATAAATAGCTTTCTATAAATACCTTCCTTTGATTGGACAACTTTCAAAAGCAATGGGTCTTCCTTCTTTCATTTAAATAGAACCAATTCCATTTCATGAGCCATCACATTCCACAATAAGGGTTTTTGTGAATTTTGGCATAGCTAAGACCGGTGCTTGGCACATTTCCTCTTTAATATGTTCAAAGGCCTAGTTGCTTCAAGAGTCCATGAAAATGCTCTTTCTTCAATAATGTTGTTAGAGGTGTTGTTATTCTCCCATAATTATTAACAAACTTTTGATAATACCCTTTTAATCCGATAATTAATCCTTACAAATTGTTTATGGTTGTGGGGACTTTCCATTCCTCAATGGATTTAATTTTGTTAGGGCCTACCTTAACACCCTCCTGAGATACAATATGACACAAATATTCCACCTCTTGTACTCCAAAGAAACATTTGGAGGTTTTTGCATATAATTGTTTCTCCTCCAATAGTTTGAGCACCCTTTCAACATGTTGAACATGATCATTCCAAGACCTGTTGTAGATTAGTATATCAAAAAAAAATACTAACACAAATTTTCTAAGGAAGGGTTTGAAAATGGAATTCATCAACCCTTGAAATGTAGAAGGTGCATTGGTAAGGCCAAAAGGAATAACCAAAAATTCATTATGACCCTCATGAGTTTGAAATGTTTTTTTCGGAATATCTTCAGTCATCATTCTAATTTGATGATATCATGAACGAAGATCCAACTTGGTAAAATAAATTTCTCCATGTAATACATCTAATAATTCATCAATCACATGAATGAGATATTTATCTTTAATAGTGAGCTTATTTAGATCCATATAATCTAGACACATGCGCCATGATCCATCCTTCTTATGCACCAATACTACTAGAGCAGAGAAATAACTTTGACTAGGTTGAATTATATGAGCCTCTAACATTTATGCAATGATACGTTCAATTTCACTCTTTTGTACATAAGCATATTTGTAAGGCCTGATGTTTGGAGGAAAAATTCCTGGAATAAAATGAATAGCATGATCATGATCATGAATAGGTGGGAGTGATTTGGGAGTTTCAAACACCTTGGAATGATTGTCCAAGACTTCTTGGAGATCTGGAGGAATAGATGATTTTGATGTTGGAACTTCTAGCGAGCATAATTATGCAATTATGCCTCATTTTTATTTCTTCAAAAACTTTTTCATGACAATAGAGCTTATTATCTTTCCCAAATTCTCTACGATACCCTATAATTCAACTTCCTTTCCTTCCAAAAAAAAAAAAAATTCAAGAAAAGTTATTGAAAATTAAAAGCTATAATCCCCAAAGATTGTAACCATTATACTCCTAGTACAACATCAACACCTCCCATTGAACTGTAAAGCATTGGACTATTCAATACATATTCCCCCATGGTTAGCGTGATATTGTGGCACTTTCCATAGCAATTTATAGTTCCTCCATTTGCAACCATCACTTGACACTCTGGTGCTGGTTATAGGAAGCAATCCAATTCCTTGGTTGCCTTACAATGAATAAAATTATGGGTACTACCCAAATCAGTCAACACTTTTACAATTTTCTTCTCGATATGTCCTTCTATCTTGAGAGTTTGAGGAGTGGTAATTCCTAGTGTATATCCTCTTATTCTGAAGTTTCTTGATCATTTTATTCCTCCTTTTCACAATATATGTAAGAGAATTTATTCTCAACACACTTATAACCTTTAATGTAGTTTCTATCACAATTGTAGCAAATCCCTTTTAATTTTTTTTCTTCCAATTATTGTGGTGTCAAACTTGTAGGTTGTGGAAGTGTATGAGTATCAACACATCCATCTTTATAGATGTGAGTGGTAGGCTTCCTTTTCGCCATAATTTTTCTTTCAATTTTTCTTGCCAACCTAAATTCCTTCTCCAATGAATAAGGTTCCCAAAGGCGAACCTCATGTTAGATGTTTTTCTTTAAACTACCTATGAAGAAATAAATCATGTGTTCCTCTAGAATATTAGTTACCCTTATATTCAAATTTTGGAAGTCCTCAGTGTGCTCCACCATTCAACCCTTTTATTTTAGATTTATCAATTGGCTAAAGAAGGTGTTGCTCTTTGTATCCTCATAATATACTATCATTTCCTCCATAAAAATTGACCAAGTGACATTTTTTTACAAGAAAAAAGCCATCGATACCATACAAATGTATTTTGTTCTAAATATAAAATTTCAATGTGTACCTTTTCTATGTTTCTCACATTGTGGAGATCAAGATATTGCTCCATTTGTAGTATCCATGGTACGGGATCCTTTCCATCAAACCTTTTCATATCGATGTTTTGAATATGGTGGGTCTTCAATCCAACATTAAAGTTTATGAAATCACAATTAACGTTTATTTTGTTCTCATCATGAATTTCCTCTAATACCTTTTCGCCATTAGGAATCATTTCTTGTATCAACTTCGTCAAACCTTCCTTCAAACCTTCTACGTCTGCATTTAGATAATTCTTCATGTCTTCCATGTTTCCTTTCATTTTTTCATCGATCTTAGCTTCCATGTCATCCATCTTAGTTTCCATGCCATCCATCTTAGCTTCCATGTCATTCTTCAAACCATCCATCTTAGCTTCCACACCTTTTTTCTAAACATCCATCTTAGCTTCCATGCATTTCTTCAAATCATCCATCTTAGATTACATTTCATTCTTTTTTACTATTTGCGAGAGTGAAATTTGTTGTGCTTGGTCTTTTAATTTTCATATATCATGTTGCACTTCTTCCTCTTCATGAGTCATAGTAGAGTCTTCTGAGGGCTTAATGGGTGTTGAATTATTTTTAGGGGAAATTTTAGAACCCAATACTAATATCTATACTTCAATATTCCCTTGGAATCACTTCAAACTAATTTTTCAAACAAGACTTATGCAATTTTTAAAAAAATACACTCTTTTCTTGCTTTTGAGGAGCTTGATATTGAAATTGATGTATCTCAGTAATTTATGATCCCCAATATTTTATCTTTGGTCCTTTAGTAGCCCTATGAATATTATTACGAATGCCATGGGTCCGAACTAATTTGGATTCTTCAAGGAAAAGTTACTCCCAATCTCCCACAATGACCTAACTATGGATTGGTTCAGTAGATCGAACTTGTATGGCGTGCCATGTGTCACTATTTCCTCCTTCATCTTTGAAATTGATACAAAATAAACTACGATATGTTTACTTTCATCCAATTTTTACATAATTCCAATCTAATTCTTAGAGAGAGAGAGTTATGATGATTTTCCCAAGGTCACCTCTTTGAGATGAAATTCAAGAGTCTGAAAAAATCCTAACTTCCACTGATCATATCTCTGCAAATATTGTGAACCAATATCTAAAATTTCTACACGAAGTTCCTCAGGATTTCTTCGCAAATGGGTTTTTTTTATAGCTTTTGAACCTTCCTAGAAACAAATTTATAGCAAAAAATTCCACGATGACCTGCTTGAAGCAGCAAAACCTATAATCCAAAGCTTTGATACCAAATTTTATGAACCCAACTCACAAAATATAAGAAATGATAGATCAAAAACTTAGAGATAAGCCTCTTCGAGGGGGAAACCTCATTTACATTACATAAATGAACAATTCTTGGATGATACAAATGAAAAAACCTCCTTTATATATATAGGAGTCCATGGGGTCACAATATAATCCTAGCTAACCTAACAATAATAATGTAAGGGCATAACAATAACAATAATGGGCTTTTATGGGGCACAATAATAACAATATGGGAACTACAGGGATAAACAATAAAAATAAGGGGGTTACACTAAAGAAAATAAGGGACTACACTAGTAATCTAGGGACCTCAGTCATTTCAAAACCTTTCCTCAATTCCTTCTTTATGGATGCAATATAACTTTCATTTTTTCCTATCATCAAAAGATCATCTACATACACCACAAGATATACAACTGTTTTTACAAATTTATTGACAAACAATGTTGTGTCATCAAGATCATAATGTTTGAATTCAAGTTTTAGAATATGCTCAGTTAACTTCTCATATCAAGCTCACAGTGCTTGCTTGAGGCCATACAAGTATTTTACAAGCTTGCTATAATATTCCTTTTCAGGAATTTCATTAATATCTCCAATGAGGACGCTGTATAAGAAAACCAGTGCAATAATAACGTAGTTCAGGGCTTGGATCCCTTAGAATAGAGTATCTAAGTCTGAAATCCAAGAGGACGATCCAAATAAATCCTCTTAGATGTTTAAAAAAGTCTCCCACCACTAATTCTCTCCAGAAAATTCCTAGTTAAGGGGTTGCAGCAATACCTTACTCAAGCAAGGAAATGACAGCGTAATTCTTAGTGAGCCATATCATATGAAGATTTAATCAGCCATTAGATGTATGTACATCAGAAAATGTATACAAATTCTTGAGGAATCTAATACTCAAATCAAGCAAAGAGGCTCAAGAAAACATATTCATAAGAATAGAGAAACACTGCCTTACATAGTTTATTCCAGGCTAAGACTACGTAGTCTATAGGAGATACTTCAGCAGTAAATACATAAATATAAATATGCAGCAATGTAAGCTCAAATAAATATGGGGGAGAAAGATCTCAACCCCTGAAAAGATAATACATCAATCCCTTAAGAGGATTGGCTGGAAACTAGACAAAATGGCACTCCTGCAGAAATGCCGAAGTTACTGGGTAGCAGCAACTCAAGATCTGGAAATATAAGGAGCTTGTTGTAGGTGATGCACCTTCTAAAATAAAATCCTTCAATTGACCTTCCAAATGATAGGTTGATCCTATCATTGAAGATCTCACCTCCCAATAAAATTTTGCAACCCTCACTGCAAATACTCTCTAGGAACTGCGCAGTCAAGGAAGAGGGATGCTCTTCTGCTGATGGAAAATGGTTGGCCTGATTCCAATTATGATTGGAATAATCTAAAAAACTCCCTCACTGATCTCCCAAAGTAATGGAGACTCCCTCCTCTGAAATACAATGCCGGAAGTGGTGTTTAGAAACCCTCCCTTGCAAAACCCAGCAACACAACTCAACCACCAATGGAGACTGCGTTGGAGCTAAATGGAATGCTTTGGCATCAAGTCAGAATATGGGGAATATGAAGAAAAATCTCTTCCAAGAGCTACTCTATGGAAGAGATGAGATTCCAGATCGGGAACACCCAGTGCTAGTAGCACTGCATCTCAGCTAAACAGTTGGAGAATGCTCTTATCTAAGAAGACAAGAAAATGATAATCAAAACATGAATAGCTATGGCTTCCTTGTTCTCATTTTAAAAAAGTTAAATGTGCCTTTCCATGGGCCCCACACCTTAGGGTTTCCTCCCCCAAGTGATCTTCCCCTCATGCAAACTGCGCTACCCCACCAAGTGATCCTTATCTCTCATAACTTTGCAGTTGACTTGGCCTCCTTTAGACTTATCCATATGCAATTTATCTCATTTCACACATGGGGTGTGAAATCTAGTTCTTTATTAATCCCTTTTCACATTATAAGGGATTTTTATTCAGATTTTATTATCAATAGGTTTTCTTACCCTTTTATTCTCCTCCTAGTGCAAAACAAAAGTTTTTAATATTCCATGAAATTTTTGGAATATTACAGTCCTCCCCTGCCAAATGTTGCTTGTCCTCAAGAAACTACAAGGATGGAACTGTAGGATGTCCTCCTCCTCCAACTATATCATCTACTTATGATGAAATCCTCATGAATAATGAGATGTTGTATCAACAAGTAGTCTCCATATTGCTCCTCCCAAGCATGTAAGCTAGCCAGAGTGGTTATCATCATCAACGTGGAATGTACTCAAGAAGGTAATAAGGTGTTGTCCAGAGGTCCCTTGAGGCATGGTGTCAAGTTTTATTGGCAAAACATTTCCCTCATGTAGATCCTCCACCCCCAAGAAATCATCCATAAGAATATAGCCACCTCCCAATATGACAACTGCTGAAAATCCTCTTCCACCTTGAGCTCTGACAAAGAAGGTGGGCTGAAAATCTGCAAGTGGTAAGAATCATAGCCTACCCAATGCTATTCACCTCTCCACTTATGATAATTTTAGAGTGAGGGCCGATCTTGGGCTACAAAAATGTGACCTCCAAGTGGCAAGATGAAGTCTGGATCCCTAAGGATCTTTCCCCCTACATTGTGAATCAAGTTGGCCCAATGCTCCTCATATGTGATGGACATGAGGTCATCATCATATGGCACCCTATAAATCATATGGCTCACCTCAAGAAAGAAAAAATATTGAACTGTGGTGGCCACATCATCTCCCATGCTCCCATTAGAGCATGCCCTGCAAAAAGTATGGGGATCTTTTCCCCCAAAGGACACATCCATTCCATGTGCCTCTCTCCCAATCATGCTCCTGACAATAATGTGATCGATGACAATATAAGAAGCCAAAATTACAGTCATGCTAGCTGCTACATGTAGCAAGTGAGTAGGGAATGATCCCTTATATGCAACCAGCGTGGTTCGAGCATAAACTACAAAAGATAATGACAAGAGATGTGGTTTCTCATCCACCAGTTTGCTGCTACATTCTCCTCATCTATTTGGAGAAAATGAGTGATGTATGATACATGGTGAGCAGGTCCTCAAAAATACACATCTTCCCCAATTCCATAAAGGGGATGGTCATCAATTATGCTCTTGGCCCCAAGTAGACCAAGCAGTCTCAAACAAATAATGCCCCTTCTTGGAGCAACATCATGCATATGCATGGTTAAGGAATCAACATGTAAATCACATAAATGAACAATGTCCTTACCATGATTTCTGATCATGCAAAGGGAGAAACTCATAGATGAATCTCTCCTTATCCTCCAAGGGACAAGAAGTGACTGTGCCAATTCCTCCAAAGAGTGTTGTGCATATAGTGCTCCCATGCCAAATGTACAAGTGCAAAGGCTATTTTAATTCCCTTTCTTCTCCTACCACAGCACAGAAACTATAAGGAGAGTGGGTAAGAAGGATGGTGAGAGAATTCTTCCCTCCACTTTGGTTTTACGCAAGTCTCCCAACACTGTAACAAGTTGTCCCAAGGTCTCCACACTACTAAAATCAAGGATTGGTGCCTCACTAATTGAAGCATCTATCCCCCTCATCTGAACCAGTGGTCCCCTTGGTGTAATGTCTCCACTTAATGAGACATTCTCATCTAAATATGACTGCATACATAGATGAAAAATTCTTTCCATGCCCTCACTGTGCAATCCAATCACCTTCCTAGGTGTAATAACCTCTGAAAATGGATAGGAATGTGCCCTCCTCGACACATGTTGCTGGTTCTCTTCTCTATCCCCTTCCCGAGTCTTCATGGTTTCACACCTCTCCCTCCATGGAACATATGGATCATGAAGTGTGCCTTGATCTCCATGTAAGAGATCCTGGGGACCTTCTTACAAAGATACAAGAATCCCTCTATTTGGAGAAAAAGCTCCTTCTTCCTTTGCTTGAGGCACTAGATGATCTCTAGACTTGGCAGCGCTATTCCCCTTTATTTCTGCAATAAATTTGGGCAACATCCCAATGATTTGGTCCACCTTTGAAAAAGAGAGCTCTTTGTTCTATTGCTCAAAGGTGTAGGATGAAATTTTTGTCCCCAACAAGGCATGATGCAAGTTTTCAACTCCTTTCATGAATTTCTGAAGTGGATCTGCATTGTTGTGTAGGGTTTTTTTTTAGTCTTTTGGTTTAAGTCCATAACATTAATCTCATGGTTTTTCTGACCAAATATTTTCACCAATGACTTAGTGAAATTTTCATAAGATGGAGCATTAACATTTTCAAAAGAAATAGACTCAACTTTCCACCATGCATGGGCCTTACCTCTCAAATGTAGCGCTGCAACCTTGATGGTTTCTTCTTCTGAAATGTGGTGCTGTTGTTTGAATGTGTTTAGCTCCTCCACCCAATATTTGGCTAAACTTGAAAGTGAACCTCCAAAAGTAGATAGATGAAATCTATCTTGCTGCTCTTTTCCCTTCACCTTAATCTTGCAAAACTCAGAAAAAGTGAGTTGATTTCTGAACTTTTGAGTGTGAGACTCATACTCTTTTAGGAAAACACTAATGGTTTATTCCTTAGTCACCTTTCCTCCTTTCATCTCCCCTATGGGAATTTTGGACCTCTAACTGTGCTGCCCATCATGGTGTGTGGCTACATGCTTGCCTTTACCATGTGAAAATCTAGGGTTTGCTCCATTTTCAAACTTTCTTTGAGATTCTCCATCAATATCCCTCCTAATATTTTTGAAGTCTTCATGGATGGTTTGCTCAGATTTGGGGAGAAGACTTGTGAGTGTATCCTCTTTCTTCCTTCCAAGAGATGGAGTCTCTCTCCTGCTCAAATTTTTGCTTCCTTCTAGGTGAGAATAGGAAGTGCAAGGGCCTTCCTTTTATGTTTGCTCTTCATCCTTGGGGAGGCTCTTCTCTGTTCTGAAAATAGATGAGATCAAGCTCATCTTATTCATCATCTTCTTCTGATATTGAACTCACAGGTTGTGCCAAGTTCGATGCTTCGATACCACTATAATATTCCTTTTCAGGAATTTCAACAATATCTCCAATGAGGACACTGTATAAGAAAACTAGTGCAATAATAACGCAGTTCAGGGCTTGGATCCCTTAGAATAGAGTATCTATGTGTAAAATCCAAGAGAAGATCCAAAGAAATCCTCTTAGATGGTTTAAACCATGGAAAATTTTAGGGGCTAATATTCGCAAGTGGGCTAATTTTCCATGGTTTTTCCAAAAAAAATATTCACCAATTTCCCTTTTTTTATAAAATCGATTCACCCAAATTTTACAATATAAAATTATTTTACCTTAAAAATCGCCAACATTATATAGACAATATATATAATATCATTATAAATTTGAATAATTTTACAAATACATCAATAAACATTTTATATTTTTCACATTAGGGACTAGTGAGATTCGCCAAGTTTTTAAACTTCAAAATAATTTTCCATCCTTAAAATTTTCCCTAGTTTAAACAAGTCTCCCACCGCAAATGCTCTCCAGAAAATGCCCAGTTAAGGGGCTACAACAATACTTTACTCAAGCAAGGAAATGATAGCGTAATTCTTAGTGAGCCATATCATATGAAGATGTAACCAGCCATTAGATGTATGTACAACAGAAAATGAGGACAAATTCTTGAGGAATCTAATACTCAAATCAAGAAAAGAGGCTCAATAAGACATATTCATAAGAATAGAGAAACACTGCCTTACATAGTTTATTCTAGGCTAAGACTGCATAGTCTATAGGAGATACTGCAGCAGTAAATACATAAATATCAAGGTGCAACAATGTAAGCTCAAAGAAATATGGGGGAGAAAGATCTCAACCCTTGAAAAGATAATACATCAATCCCTTAAGAGGATTGGCTGGAAACTAGACAAAATGGCAGTCCTGCAGAAATTCCGGAGTTGCTGGGTAGCAGCAACTCAAGAAATGGAAATAGAAAGAGCTTGTTTTAGGTGATGCACCTTCTGAAATAAACTCCTTAAATTTACCTTCCAAATGATAGGCTGATCCTATCATTGAAGGCCTCACCTCCCAATAAAATACTGCAACCCTCACTGCAAATACTCTCTAGGAACTGTGCAGTCAAGGAAGAGGGATGCTCTTCTACTAATGGAAAATGGTTGGCCTGATGCCAATGATGATGTAAATAAGCTCAGAAACTCCCTCATTGATCTCCCAAATTAATGGAGACTCCCTCCTCTGAAATACAATGCCATAAGTGGTGTTGAGAAACCCTCCCCTGCAACACCCAGCAACACAACTCAACCACCAATGGCGACTGCGTTGGAGTTCAATGGAATGCTTTGGCCTCAAGATGGAATATGGGGAATATGAAGAACAATCTCTTCCAAGAGCTACTCTATGGAAGGGATGGGATTCCCGACTGGGAACACCCAGTGCTAGTAGCACTGCATCTCAGCTAAACAATTGTAGAATGCACTTGTCTGAGAAGACAAGAAAATGATAATCAAAGCATGAATATATATGGTTGTCTCATTCTCCTTTTAAACAAATGAAAGGTGTGTTTCCATGGGCCCCACACCTTAGGGTTTCCTCCCCCAAGTGATCTTCCCCTCTTGCAAACTACGCTGCCCCACCAAGTGATCCTTATCTCTCATAACTGCGTAGTTGACTTAGCCTCCTTTAGACTTATCCATTTGCAATTTATCTCATTTCACACATGGGGTGTGAAATCCAGTTCTTTCTTAATCCCTTTTCACATTGTAAGGGATTTTTGTTCATATTTTATTATCAATGGGTTTTCTTACCCATTTATTCTCCTCCTAGTGCAAAAAAAAAGTTTTTAATATTCCATGAAATTTTTGGAATATTACACTTGCATACTTTTTGTTCTTGGCCCTTCACAACAAATCCTTCTGTTTGGGACATAAAAACATTCTCCTTTATATCTCCATTCGAGAAAGTAATCTTTACATCCATCTAATGGACTTTCCAACCATTCTGAGATGCCAAGGAAAAGAGTGTCCATATGGTAGCCCATTTTGGGGGAAAAAGTCTCCTCATAATCGACCCCTTCTTTCTATGCAATACCTTTCTCCACAATCTTAGCTTTGTGATTTTCAAGTGAGCCATCATCTTTGTACTTTTTCTAGTAGACCCACTTGCAACAAATTGGTTTGGTTCATAATGGACGATCAGCTAGCTTCCAAGTTCCATTCTTTATCAAGGCATTGTAGCCCTTTTGCATCACTTCATTCCATTCATCATAAGAAGTGGATTCTTTGAAGGAAGTTGGTTCAATATCTGTAGAAAAATTCAATTCAAAATTATAAGAAACATCCATATCAACAGTAGAATCAGAATCATCTACATCACCTCCATTTTTCCTAGTAGAACTTCTTGTTCTCATCTTTCCAACCTCATCAGGAGGAAAATTTTCAAGTGTCTTTGTCACCCATTTTGGAGGAACTTTCTGAGATGGCCCGGGATACTCATTTGACTGAGTTGGGGTTGAATTAAGATTTAGTCTCCCAATTATGTCAATCACATCACTAAAAGTGTCATTTGTCGCTAGATATTCATGTGGGAGATAGATTTCTTTGAAAGACGATTCTACAGATTGATTCAGTATAGGAATCCCCCCTTCAAGTTGTGGAATTTGATTATCAAATTCTTGAAATGACTTTTCGTGTGAAAATCTATCTAAGCGATCAAGTTTCTGCTCATCAACATTTCCAGTCTTTAAAGATTCAAGAATTATGACATCTCTAGATACTACAAACTTCATATTAACTCCATCATAGAGATGATATCATTTGGAGGTATTGGAATTATACCCCTAGAAGATACATTTTCGACTTCTTGCACCAAGTTTATTTCTTTGTTTCTTGGGTATCAAAGCATAACCGGTGGAACTAGAGGCCTTAAGATGCTTTACCGAAGGAATGTGGCCATGCCACATTTCATAAGGAGTATTATTTATAATTTCATTAGGAGGACACCTACTCTTTATGTACACAACACATAGAACATCATCAGCACAAAAAATCAATTTTACAATCTTGAAAAATATCATGGAACATACCATATTTGAAATTGTCTTATTCATTCTTTCAACTACACCATTCTGTTGAGGATTATAAGGCACAGTTGCTTAATTTTTGATTCCTTGTTGGAAAATATATTTTTCAAATTCATTTGAAGTGTATTCTTTTCCATTATCAGTGCGTAAAGAGCCAATATGAGTTTGTGCATCATTCTCAAGCCAATAAGTAAACCCAACACATTTTGGTGTAGTCATCAATAATTGTCATCATATATTTATTGACATTTGCAGAAGGAACGGGCATGGGGCCACATAAATTTTTGGAAATATTGTCATTGATGGCAATGGAGAAAAAAGGAGCAGCACCAAGACAAGGGAGCAGATCAGATTCAAATGGAATTGTTGCAGAGATGTCACACAGGTTTTAATGTAACAGTAGGTTGCGGCTGCCCATTTGGGGTTTTTACTGTAATGGAAAATGATGGGTAAGAACCACATAAATTAAATATAGAGGTTAAATCATAGAAGAATTGATTGTGAGGATTTTGGCCTCTATTTTAATAAATTGCAGAATTTTGTTTATCTGTATATACTTGGAAATTTTCCCGAAGGGTTCATCTCCTCGAATTCATTGAATTTATGGTCATTCTGTGTAGATTCTGAAGTGTGTAGAATTAACCCCTGTCTAAAGGAGTGAAGGAGGATTTGAATGTGTATTAGCCTCTGTGTAAAGATGGAGAAGGAAGGTTCCAGAGAAATCGAAGTTAAAACTGAAATCCTGCAGAAATCCGGCTTCAAACGCAATTTAAATAGAGTTTGTAGGTTAAGTGGTTTTGAAGGAAACCAAACACTATTGTTGCACAGCCTTTGAGTTGTGAGCGGTTTTTCCCATTTCGAACATGATCAAATGATATTGCGACACATCATGAGCACAATACAACCCATTTCGCATTTATTTTGGGTGATAAAGTTTTGGGTCGATTGAACACGATTTCCATCCGATTAGATTTGTGGAAGATCCGACGGAGTTCACGTTAAAAGCTGCGTGGGAGTTAAAACAAGGTATGGACTCGACGTTGTATGCAATGAATTTTTATTAAGGGTTTGAAGTTCGGAATTATTTCCGAAGCTCTAAAGATTCTGAAGGTTTTTTAATATTTCCGAAGGTTTAATGATACTTCAATGGAGTTTTATTAAAGTGGTTGAAGTTGAGAAATACACTGCCGAGGGAATTTTAACCTTTATTTAAAAGTAAATTAAACATTTCTGAAGGTTCTAATATTCATTCCGAAAGAGTTTAAAACATTGGGTTAAAGTGAGTTATATTTTTCCAAAGGTTAAAAAGGGGATTTTGCTTCCGAATATTATAAAAGTGGATTATAATGTTTTGAAATCGAAAACGGACATTTAGCTTCCATGGTGCATTTTTAAAATCAAGATGGTGTGGAAGTGACGTGGTGATGACATGGCAAGGTGAGGTGGCATGATGACATGGAGATGACATGGACCTGGCCCGCATATCGCAAATTGCAAGATCAAAGGGGTGAAGATCGTAAGAGAAAAGTTGCGATGCGAAGGATAGAAGCAATGTGACGTGCCGATGCAAAGGGACATGTGGTGGCACAACGCAATATTGCACATTGGTGATGCTTATGTGATAAGAATTCATAAGTTATATAACTTGCCATGCGATCGATGAATGCAATGCAATGGAGGCGATGCGAAGTTCATCACATATCACAGATCACAAAGCTCAGGAGAGATATCGCACAATATTAGAAGTCATGTGAGTTGCGATGCGAAGTAACGATAAAGTCAAGTGGGACTCGATAACATATCGCTCATCGCAAGCCCAAGACAAGTGCGATAAAGGAGCCGGATGCGATGCAGCTCAGAACCATTATTTAAGAGATTTCAAGTCTGGGAGTATGTGTATTTTCCTTTGTAAATCGTTCCAGAGATAAAAATGAGGATTATAACGTAAAACAAAAATGAAAGTATGAACGTAGGTAGAAAGGCTTCGGTAAGGACCCAACACAAAGAAAAGGGCAGAATCGAATGTTTAGAAGAGCGGTGAAGGTTGAACACCATGGGCACGAGGAAAAGAGGCATGTTCGGGAAAAAGGAGATATCATGACACTGTTAGAAACGCAATAAAATGGGTCAAGTTGGACAAAATGAGAATTTATGCAACAAAGCTAGACTATAACAGTAGAAATTAAAAAGACGGTGACAGCAGCAAAAAAGACAAATATATGGTGAACCAAGAGTTGAAGGGCTGAGTGAAATGTATTATTGTATCTGTAAATATAAATGATTTAATTATTTTATTGTATGTGATGCAAATGCAAGTCTCCGTAGGCAAATAAAAACTCCACTGTAATACATTCTGTTATATTATTTTGAATGTGCTAGACAAGAAAAAGAGAAGGGGGAAGGCAAAGAGTCGTACATGTTCATTTCGAATTCCCTGTGGAATGCAAATAGTTATGAGGTGTTCCCTATAAATAATTTTACCAGAATATGCATATAGAGGTTGAGAGAATGAAGAAATGAGTGAGACAATGTAAGAAGAAGAAGGAGCAGAGAGAGGAGTTGTGAAGATCCAGAGATGATATAAATAAAATTTGAAGCCTAGAAGGACAGCAGTAAAGAAGGAGAAAAACAGAGCTAATATCCAGGAAATCAACATATGATTTTATTGTAAAGTGAGGAAGTTGGTGCTTCCATGTCAAGTTGTAGCTTTATAGAAGTCCAGTTGTAGTTGGATGAGGTAGGAGCCTCTTGTAGGTTGTAGCCTGTAGAAAATAGAAGGGAATTGGAGCTTCCTTGCAAGTTCTAGCTTGTAGAATTGAGGTAGTAGCCTCCTTTAGGTTGGAGCCTATAGAAAATCAGTGGTGAGAGGGAGTTGGAACTTGCCTTTGCATCACAACAATAATAAGATGTGTTTTTCTCCCTTATGGGTTTCCACTTATATCTGTTATCTCTGTGCATGATGGTTATGTGTTGATATTCTGTATTTAATCTGCTTAATACCTGTTGCTCACTTTTAAGATTGTTGTTCCATTGGATAATGTACATAATGTCTCTAGGAATAGAATTTTGGGCTGTTGTGGATTTTGGATATGCCCCAAAGGATTCTGACACAAAGAAAGAATCCAAACAAGATTTTATAGCTAATGCCAAAGCCATGAGTGCTCTCTTAAGTGGTCTGTGTGAGGCCAAATTTATCAAAGTAATGCACAAAAAGGCTGCCAAATAAATATGGGATACATTAGAAAGTATCCATGAGAGAGATAAAAAGGTGAAGATGGCCAAGCTAGAAGTCTATAGAGCTCAATTTGAAAATATAAAAATGAATGAAGAAGAAGATGTTGCCAGCTTATTCTTAAGGGTTGCAGAAATTGTGAATAACATGAAAGCTCTAGGAGAAACCATTAGAGAATTTGTAATTGTTCAAAAGATATTGAGATCTTTGCCATCCAGGTTTTACCCCAAGGTTTCTGCCAGAGAAGAAATAGATGATTGGGAAACATTGACCATGAACCAATTACTTGGAAACTTAACAGCCTATGAGATGAGACTTCCACACTGGAAGTCAAATGTGAGGGAGGCAGCCTTTAAGGAAGAGAAGAGAAAATAAGAAAAAGAAGATACATGCTCCTGCTCCGATGAAGAAGAGGATAAATTTGTCAGAAGATTGGATAGAGTCTCAGGCAAGTATAAAGGTAAACTTCCATTTAAATTCTTTAACTGCGGAAGAGTTGGGCACTATGCATGTAAGTGTCCTCTTAAGAAAACAAAGAATCAAACTCAAGAAACAGAGAAAACCAAAACAAATAACTTGAAGAAAGTGAAGAGATCCAATAGAAGATCATTTTATGCTCAGCAAGATAGCATTGCATCTGAAAACTCAGATGAATCCTCAAATGAAGAAGGAACCTCTGAATTTGTGTTGATGGCCAAGGAAGAGTCTGAAGTATTCCTTCTAGAAGATGAGGAAGAAGGTGATGTAGATCTTGAGGGGAGCTAAGAAGTGCCCTGGAGGAAATAGACAGACTTAAACTCAAATGTAGAAAACTGAAAGACATTCTCCTCAAATATGTAAAAGAGGTACCATATTCAAAAGACCTCATTCAATTGAAAGTAGAACTTGAAGAAGCTAAGAAGGTGGAATACATTTTGCTAAAGAAAATTAAAGATAAACATCAGGAGCAAGAGAAATTGGAAGAATAAGTGGTATGACTGAGAAAGAAACTAGAAAATACCCAAAGGGAATTGTCAATAAACACTCCTCGAATGACAAGCACTGAATAGTTGGACATGATTCTAAATGCTCAAAGGTATCCTCTCATAAAGGCTGGGATAGGATATGAAGGAGAAACCAGTAAGTCCAAGGTAGAATATAACAAGAATATCATTTTTGTAAAAGTTGTAAAGGATAATGAAACAGCTCAAAAGGGAACTACAGAAGCAGAAGCTAGCAAGAACTTGATGTGTGATGAAACAAACATAAACAAGCAGCAACATCAAGAGACAAAGAACAAAATGAAGAAACAGTCAGCTGGAAAAGGCTCTTACAATCCTAAATATGAATTGAATAAATTTAGAAGCTGTAAAAAGAGATTCTTTCCTCCTATGAGAAATATCACGTGTTTTGTCTTCCACAAGCTGGGACATATTTCTGCATACTATTAGACAAAGATAATCTATTTCAGCCAGCAAAAATTGCAGAAATTGAAAAGACTGCCTCAAGAAAACAAATGGAGAGGAAAACCCTTCACCAGGTACACTAATCGTTTCCTTCGGTATTGTTTTTGTTGTAAGGGGTTTGGCCATAAAGCCATGGAGTGCAAAACACATGGAGAAAGACTGATGCTTAAAACCCCAAGAAGATTTATGAACAATGGAGAGTTCACTCATACACATAATCCTTTTAAAAATATAATCAAATTCTTTGTATGCCATCAAACTAGACACATGTCTTCCAAATTTCCTCTCAAATAATGTGGTCTATCTTCTCAAAAAAGGTGCCAAACAAATAGCTGCCTGCAGTGGAAAAAGAAGTTGAATAAGTGTGACTTGGCTCTAATAGCCCAAGATCAGAAAATCCAATGGTATTTTGATAGTGGATGTTCAAAGCATATGACTGGAGATCGAAACAAGTTTGTAACCTTTGATGAAAAGAAATCTGGGAATGTAACATTCGGCAATGAAAAAGCAGGGAAAATCAAAGGAAAAGGCTTAGTCAGTCTGAATAATGGAAGAGAAAAAGCTCAAGATGTACTATTTGTGGATGGGCTGAAAGCCAATCTGCTGAGAGTCAGTCAAATGTGTCATAAAGGCTGTGAGGTCCTTTTTAGAGCCCAAGACTATGAAGTAAGATCAAGCACCACAGGAAAGATGTTGATCAAAGGTGTTCGAACAAAAAGTAATGTCTATATAGTGAAAGAAGAGAATGAAGCATGCCACATAAGAAAACTTGATGAATCATGGTTATGGCATAGAAGATTGGGACGCCTAAACTTTGACCACATCATCAATCTGAGCAAGAAGAATGCAGTCAAAGATATGCCAGCAATAAATAAGCCTTCAAATACCATATGTAAATCCTGCCAACTGGGCAAGCAGACCTGCATATCTTTCAAGACCAAAGAGACACTATCTACAAGTCGACCTCTTCAGCTTTTACACATGGACCTGTGTGGAATTTCAAGAACTAAAGCACCAAGTGGAGAATCTTATTTCATGTTGATCATAAATTATTTTACCATATTGACGTGGGTGGCATTTCTCAAATATAAATTTGAAGCAATTGACAAATTCAAGATATTCAAGGCATTGGCAGAAAATAAAACAGGATGCAAGATAAAATGCATCAGATTAGATAGAGGAGGTGAATTCACAGACTGTGATTTTGCAGACCTATGCAATGAGCATGGGATAGAACAACAGTTTACAATTGTAGGTACACCTCAACAGAATGGAGTGGCAGAAAGGAAAAATAGGTTAGTACAATAGATTTCCAGAGTTATGATGCAAGAAAGTAACATTCCCCAAACCTACTGGGTAGAAGCAGTAAACACAACTATTCACATTCTCAACAAAGCTCATCTGAGACCAAATTGTGATAAGACTCCTTACAAATTATGGCATGGTAAACTAGCATCAATCAAGCACTTTAGAGTCTTTGGAAGCAAGTGTTTCATAAAAAATAATGATAAAAAACTGGGGAAGTTTGATGCAAGAGTTGATGAAGGAATATTTTTAGGATATGCATCCAAGAGTAAGGGTTATAGGTGCTACAACAAAGGACTACACAAAATTGTGGAAAGCATTGATATAATATTTGATGAAGATCTACCAAACAGAACAAGAAGCACAAGCTGCGCCAATCCTCCAGATGATCATGACACTCAGAACCAGGACAATGATGAACATAGCAAGACAATAGAAGATATTGAATTAAACTCAAAAGGTCCCTCAAGACACACTCAAAAGAACCATCCAAAAGATCAAATAATTGAGGACAAGAGTGTGGGAGTCCAGAAAAGAAGATAGCTTGTTGAACAGACAGAAGAAGTATACCTAGCCATGCTATCTCAAATAGAGCCAAATAAGTTCGAAGAAGTCGACAAAGACAAAAACTGGGTAAATGCTATAAATGAAGAACTAGACCAAATTGAGAAGAACAATACCTGGGAGTTAATTCCAAGACCCACTGGGAAAAATGTCATTGGCACAAAATGAACAAGGGCAGGTAATCATAAATAAAGCCAGACTTGTATGCAAGGGTTATTCTCAAATTGAAGGACTTGACTATGATGAAACCTTTTCCCCTATAGCCAGAATGGAAGCAATCAAAATGTTTTTGATCTTTGCATGCTATCATGATTTCAAGGTATATCAAATGGATGTGAATTCTGCCTTCCGAAATGGAGATCTAGAGGAAGAAATCTACATGGAACAACCTGAAGGATTCTCATTAACAAATAAACATTACTATGTGTGCAGATTAAAGAAAGCCTTATATGGTCTGAAACAAGCTCCACATGCATGGTATTCAAGGCTGAACAAATACTTGCAAAAACAAGGGTTCAAGAAAGGAGGAGTAGACAACAATTTTTACATAAAGGCTAATGAAAATGAACTCTTAATTGTAGTAGTGTATGTAGATGACATCATTTTTGGAAGCAACAAAGATGAGTTACCAAAAGGATTTGCTGAAGAAATGAAATCAGAGTTTGAGATGTCAATGATTGGAGAGCTCACCTTCTATTTAGGACTTCAAATTCAACAAAAGAACATAGGAATATTCATTTTTCAAGAAAAATACTTAAGAAAAATGTTAGAAAGGTTTCAAATGGAAGACTACAAACTTGTGTCAACTCCCATGATCACCGGATGCAAACTATGTGCTAATGATGGATCAACAGATGTAGATCAAAAAGTTTATAGATCCATGATAGGAAGTTTTCTATACATAACAGCTTCTAGACCAGACATTATGTTGGTAGTAGGACTTGTGGCAAGATATCAAGCAGCACCAAAACAAAATCTTTTACTTGCAATCAAGAGAATATTTAGATATCTACAAGGTACTTCACATTATGGCCTATGGTATCGAAAATGAAAAAGCTTCACATTGAAAACATACACAGATGCAGATTGGGCCATCTTTGTGGATGAAAATAAAAGCACAAGTGGAGGTGCATTTTATTTGGGAAAAATTCTGGTGGCATGGCTAAGCAAGAAGCAAACTTATATCTCTCTATCTACAGCAGAAGCAGAATACATCGCAGGAGTTGCATGTTGCACACAAGTAATGTGGATGAAATAAACTCTCCAAGACATGAAGGAAAGCATTGATGAACCCATTTATATCAAATGTGACAATACAAGTGCAATAAGTATATCAAAAAATCATGTACTTCATTAAAAAACAAAGCACATCCCAAAAAAATACCGCTTCCTCAGAGAACAAGTAGCACAGAAATTGGTGAAGTTGGAATACGTACCAACAAAGGAATAAATAGTAGACATATTCACAAAACCTCTTGCTAAAGAACCATTTGAATATCTAAGAGACAAACTAGGGGTAGTGTCTGTAGATGTTACTCTTTGATATGATTGAGAAAAAAAAAAAAAAAAAAAAACAAAACAAAAAATAATAATAAGGGCTGCATACAAGAAACATGATCAATGCAGAAGACAGGTGATAGTCAATATCAGACAAGACAGAATCACTCCAGGAAGAGAGAAGTCAATAAATTGTCACAAAATAACTATAGCAATGGAGCAGTGCATGGAACAGGTCCTCAAGATCAAAGTATTATGAAAAGATAGAAACCACACTGGGAAAAGTGCAACCCTTGCCATTGATGTCAAAGGGGGAGGAAAAGCAAGAAAAAGAAGAAAGGATCGTCTAAAAGGCAAGCAGAGGAAGTCCTGGAGGAAGCATTGGAGTATTTCCATCAATGCTAAAGGGGGAGACTGTTGGAAATATTGTCATTGATGGCAAAGGAGCACAAAGGAGCAACACCAAGACAAGGGAGCAGATCAGATTCAGATGGAATTGTTGCAAAGATGTCACACAGGGTTTAATGTATCAGTGGGTTGCGGCTGCCCATTTGGGGTTTTTACTGTAATGGAAAACGATGGATAAGAACCACAGAAATTGAATATAGATGTTAAACCATAGAATAATTGATTGTGATGATTTTGGCCTCTGTTTTAATAAATTGAAAAATTTTGTTTATCTGTATATACTTGGCAAATTTCCCGAAGGTTTCATCTCTTTGAATTCATTGAATTTATGGTCTTTCTATGTAGATTCTAAAGTTTGTAGAATTAACTTCTGTGTAAAGAGTGGAGGATGATTTGAATGTTTATTAGCCTCTGTGTAAATATGGAGAAGGAAGGTTCTAGAGAAATCGAAGTTAAAACTAAAATAAGGTGGAAATCCGCCTTCAAACACAATTTAAACAAAGTTTGCAGGTTAAGTGGTTTTGAAGGAAACCAGACACTGTTTTCGCACAGCCTTTGAGTTGTGAGCTTTTTTTCCCATTTTGAACGTGATCGAATGATATTACAACACGTCACAACCACAATACCACCCATTTCATGTTGCTTTTGGGTGATAAAGTTCTAGGGTCGATTGAATGCAATTGCTATCCGATTAGATCTGTGGAAGATCTGATGGAGTTTGTGTTAAAAGCTGCGTGGGAGTTAAAACAAGGTATGGACCCGACGTTGTATGTAATGAAGTTTTATTAAGGGTTTGAAATCTGAAATTATTTTCGAAGGTCTAAAGATTCCGAAGGTTTTTTAATATTTCCGAAGGTTGAATGATACTTCAATGGAGTTTTATTAAAGTAGTTGAAGTTTGAAAATACACTGCCGAGGGGATTTTAACCTTTTTTTAAAAGTAAATTAAACATTCTGAAGGTTCTGATATTCATTCCAAAAGATTTTAAAACATTGGGTTAAAGTGAGCTATATTGTTCCAAAGGTTAAAAAGGGTATTTTGCTTTTGAATATTATAAAAGTGGATTATAATGTTCTGAAAGGGAAAAGGGACTTTTAGCTTCCATGGTGCATTTTTTGAATCAAGATGACATGGCAGTGATGTGGCGATGACATGGCAAGGTGGCGTGGCACAATGACATGGAGTTGACATGGACCTGGCCCGCATATCGCAGATCGCAAGATCAGAGGGGTGAAGATCGTAAGAGAAAAGTTGCGATGCAAAGGATAGAAGCGATGGGATGTGCCGATGCGAATGGAAACGTGGTGGCACAACGCAATATCGCACATCGGAGATGCTTATGTGATAAGAATTTGTAAGTTGTAGAACTTTCCATGCAATCGATGAATGCGATGCGATGGAGGAGATGTGAAGTTCATCGCATATCGCAGATCACAAAGCTTAGGAGAGATATTGCACAATCTTAGAAGTCATGTGAGTTGCGATGCAAAGTAGCAATAAATTCAAGTGGGACCCGATCACATATTGCTCATCGCAAGCCCAGGACAAAGTGCGATAAAGGAGTCGGATGCAATGCAACTTAGAACCATTATTTAAGAGATTTCAAGTCCAAGAGTATGTGGATTTTCCTTTGTAAATCTTTTCAGAGAGAGAAATGAGGATTATAACATAAAACAAAAAGGAAAGTATGAACGCGGATAGAAAGGCTCGGGTAAGGACTCGACACAGAGGAAAGGGCAGAATCGAATGTTTAGAAGAGCGGTGAATGTTGAACGCTGTGGGCACGAGGAAAAGAGGCATGGTCGGGAAAAATGAGATATGATGACACTATTAGAAATTCAATAGAATGGGTCAAGTCGAAAAAAATGAGCAGTTATGCAGCAGAGCTAGACTATAACAGCAGAAACTGAAAAGATAGTGACAGCAGTAGAAAAGACAAATGTATGGCGAACCAAGAGCTGAAAGGGCAGAGTGAAATGTATTATTGTATCTGTAAATGTAAATTATTTAATTATTTTATTGTATGTGATGCAAAGGCAAGTCTTCATAGGCAAAGCAAAACTCCACTGTAATACATTCTGTTATATTAATTTGAATGTACTATACAAGAAAATGAGAAGGGGGAAGGCAAAGAGTCATACCTGTTCATTTCGAATTCCCTGTGGAATGCAAATAGTTATGAGGTGATCCCTATAAATAATTTTACCAACATATGCATAGAGAGGTTGAGAGAATGAAGAAATGAGTGAGACAGTGTAAGAAGAAGAAGGAGCAGAGAAAAAAGTTGTGAAGATCCAGAAATTATATAAAGAAAATTTGAAGCCTGGAAGGACAGCAGTAAAGAAGGAGAAAAACAAAGCTGATATCCAGGTAAATCAACATATGATTTTATTTTAAAGTGAGGAATTTGGTGCTTCCATATCAAGTTGTAGCTTTATAGAAGTCTAGTTGTAGTTGGATGAGGTAGGAGCCTCCTATAGGTTGGAGCCTCCTATAGGTTGTAGCCTGCAGAAAATAGAAGGGAGTTGGAGCTTCCTTGCAAGTTCTAGCTTGTAGAATTGAGGTATTAGCCTCCTGTCGGTTGGAGCCTACAGAAAATCAGTGGTGAGAGGGAGTTGGAACTTGCCTTTGCATCACAACAATAATAAGATGTGCTTTTCTCCTTATGTGTTTCTACTTATATCTGTTGTCTCTGTGCATGATGGTTATGTGTTGATATTCTGTATTTAATCTGCTTAATACTTGTTGCTCAATTTTAATATTGTTGTTCCATTGTATATTAAGTAGATCACGAAATGAAGATGTAAACAAGTGTATAAGAAAGTTTTACAATACCATGACTGCATTAAACTGATTCACCCCTCCCCCCCTCTCAGTTTAACCAAGGGTTTAACATAAATATGAATAAATAAGCTCAATTTTTATATGTTTTTTGGAATGTGAATCATGAAAAGACTATTTGCTATGGTTTCCTATAATACAACCATCACATTGCTTAAGTTTCCTTGGAATCGTAGGAAAACCAGTAACACCATTTTTCTTCAACAATCAAAGGTTTTCATAGTTCAAGTGTCCAAATACAACATTCCATAAAATACTCGATGGGAATGTACCTTCATCATAGTGAGAGCTGAATGAAAATTTTTGTGCATGAGCAGAGGTACCTTGTAGCTTTATAAGTCTTCTTTCTTTTATCCCTCTCATGACAAGTGAGCAATTTGATGCTTCTCAAACCTCAACCTTTCCATCAAACATATGAATGGAGTGTCCTTTCTGGAAGATGTGGACCAAAGACAGCAAGTTTCTCGTCAACTCTGGGAGGTATAGAAGCTCATGTAGAAGAAATTTTGGAAGACTATGTAGCTTAAGCCCGATTGTGCCAAGCCATGATGGCTTGAGTTTGATTTTTCTGTAAAGTATACTGATCCATCAACCTTATTAGTAGATTCTTCAAAAAATTATTTTGTAAAATTCATGTGTTGTGTTTCTCTTGAATCTAGCAACCAATCAATTCTCCAAGAAGCAAGTGAAGCGTTAAACAAGGCTTTAGTTAATCCAATATTACAATCTGCCACAACATAATGAGTGGATTCAGGTGCTTTACCTTTTCCTTTGTCATGAGTTTTAACTTTCACTTCATTTCTTTCCTGCTCAAATTTTTCCCAGGGAAACTTACATGTGGATGCATCATGCCAACATCTATTGCAGCGTATGCAATGAAGATCATTTTTTTTACTTTGAGCTTGTATGCCCCCCCTTCCTCTAAAATTTCTTCTTCCTCATCCTCTTCGGCCACCTCTCCTTCTGGAAGAATCTTGAGCATGATTCTTCTCTCTATGTGCAAGACATACAACTTCTTCAGAAGGCTGAAGAGTTGTCTTCTTCCCCAAATCCTTCTCTCTCTCTGCAAATTTTTTTTCAAGGGATTCAAAGGTAATATCCTCAAGGTTTCCACTTACTTGTAATGACTCACGATAATGTGAGTAAGTGCAATATAATTTCTTGACATAAGATATGAAAGATATGTCAATTTAAACACCAGTGTTTTTAATTTCATGCATGATAGATCTCACTTCTGATGCTAAAGCAAAAGCGTCATAATTTTTCAATTCAAGTCTGAATCATCAACTGAACAAATTCAAGTTTTGAATGCGAGTCATAGAGTTCTTTCAATTTCATCAAGGATTCATAGGCATTTGAAAATGGTGTAATATGGTGACTCACCTCTTCATTTACAAATGTTGCAATCAAGGCATAGGCCTTTCTGTTTTTGTTGTCCCAAATGGTGATCTCCTTTTCTGTTGTACACTTTGCAGGTGGATTTTCTCCATCTCCTTCACAATTTTCTTTCCACAACTCATTAAAAATGAGTGTGTGTTTAATCTTCCTTGACCATTCACGATATTTCTCTTTTCCACAGTGAAAGAAACCCACAATGGATATGAGTGAATGCATTCTATAAGAAAATCACTTTGCTACCACTGTAAAAAAAATCTCATGCTAAAAAAAATATATATATATATATATGCACTTAAATTTTTTGTAAAAAGAAAATTTTGGTAAAACAATGAAGAGGTATTAACTGTTGGAGGCTTTAATTGGGGAAGGTTCGAATTGGGGGAGGGTTTAATTGGGGAAGGTTTGAACTGGGGGAGGGTTGATTTGGGGAAATTTTTAACTGAGGGAGGGATAGCTTGGGGAGGGATGAACTAGGCGAAGGTTGAACTGTGTGTATGGAGGAGTAGGCCACGAAAGGTTGAGCGGTGGAAAGGACATGGGAGGCCTAAACAGCAGAGGGGAAGGGTCCGCATTGGAGAGGCCATGGGAGGCCCAAGCAGTAAAGGGGAAGGGTCAGCGTTGGAAAGGCCATGAGAGGTCTGAGAAACAAAGGGAAAGGTTCAGCGTTGGAAAGGCCACAGGAGGCCTAAGCAGTAGAGTGGAAGGGTTGATGTTAGAGAGGTTATGGGAGCGATGACAGTGAGCACCGAGTGATGAGGGCCGAGGGGAGTGTGAGTAGAGGGCAAGGTGGACGAGTGGGTGGCTCGATGTAGGTGAAGGGAACTGTGTAATGGAGGTCAAGCAAAGAAATTAGTATGGAGCACTAAGAATTTAGGAAGCCAAGAGACCAGAGGAAAGCTGATGCTATGTTTGTTTTACATTGGGTTCAATTGGAGTGCTATGTGGTTGTGAAATTACTGGTCAAATTCACCTGGAGTGTATGGCGAGGTAAAGAAATGGAAAAATTCAGAATTGGCAGTGAATTTCTTCCAAGATCAAGAAAAAATGAAAAAATGGAGTTACAAGGGTAGGAATGATAGAAATAGAACTCGGTTTTGATACCATGTCAGGCCAAGAGCTAACTCCACCAATTTGTTTTTTTTTCATTAAGGATGCATAGGAATATATACATGGAGGTGAGACTCTAGGGATTCATCTCCCAATTTCTCTTCAACTTACTTATTTTATATTTACATTATTATACAATTTTTCCCAATCCCTTAGGATTAGGTGTCAATAATGTGGCCTATATGGTTGTTCTATACTTGTCATTTCTAGTGTTTATATGCTGGTAATTAATATATTTTATGATAGTGATGATGTATGAATCTCATCATGTTTTGACTTGTAAATGAATGAACAATGAATCTATGAACTAATAGATGATAATACAATTAATTTGATGAGGAAATGATGTTTATTATAGATTCTCAAATAAGTATGAGACTCCTATGATCATATATGTTGTTTAAACCTGTAGATTACATATTTGCGATATGTTTGACGAAATTTCTGCCATGGCTAGTAGGGGTCCAGTCAATTCCTTGTTCAAGTGATTTCATTTACATCATTATTATGTTGTTATCTTTCATTTCTAGAAGTGTCATGGATTTCTAGGTAATGACATAAGCCATATCAAGGGAGAAACTGTGGGAATGATGAATTAAAAGGTTAGTTTGTCTCAGGGGCTAGTCTCCTGCAAGGTTTTGATGACTCCTCAGTGTCTTGTACTAGGTTCACAAGGTCTTTGAATTTTTGTGGTGTCGGTTCCACTTCCTTAAGGTGACCTAAGAGGTTTAATCTAATCATAGTAGCCTCTCGTTGCATGTTTACCCTAGTTGGCCAGTTACTTGGGTAGATGTGTGATCAAAACTGAATCATGGACCTAAGTGATAGCTCAAAATTAAAAATTTGTAGAAGTGTGATAAAAATTAGCGACCAGATAGTTCTCAACTTCCTAATTCTAGCGCCGTGAACGGTTCGAAAAACCGACACCATATGAAGAAGTTATCACAGTTTGAAAAGCCTAGTAAACTACAATTTTTGGACTTTGAACAAGCTTGACTGGATTTGGGAAATTTAAAAAGAAAATATTCCAAGGAATGTTGCTAGAATATTCCTTATAATATTCCCCAAAATATTTTTTCTGGACCAGTCAATTCATGCCACGTGGCGGATTCTAAATCGTTTGATGTGGTTGTACGTATGTTTTATGGGACAATGGTTGGGTGACAAGTGGCCAACCTTGAGTCTGCAACATGTCCCCTATATGTTTGACCAATTTTTTTTTAGGTCCGGGGTGTTCGACCCCACGACCTCAGGCGTGCACAAAGACTCTTCACCATCTCTACTACCAGGTGTTTCTTACCCCTCAGGGGCACCCGCTATATTTGTTGTTTATAAAGTATGAGTATGGGGGGGGGGAATGTCTGTGGTCCCAACCTACCGACGGCCCCATTGATGGTGGTCACATGTCTTATTGAAAACCCGTGACATATTTGTTACAACCGACGGTTCCCTAATCGTTAACTCTGATGGATTTTACCCCAAACCTTATCACATGCGCAGTCACCTTTTATTAAGCCGACAGTTTTGTAGTGCAGTTAGAATAACTATAGGGATTGTGGGGGTTGGCCTATGGCCACCCCCTTCCCTTAACCAGAAACTTAATGTTGCAATTAGTTAGTTTTTCGGGAGTTTAGCACTCCTTTAAATTCAAATAATTTTATTTTTTTAACTACAGTTAACTGCAGTCCTCCAAATTTAGTGGAGGTTTTGTAGGGGACATTGGGAAAAAGCCTAGCCAAGACATTTTTCAAACAATTTGGGTGAAACAAGAGTCTACCTAGAAAAATTTGAGAATTTTGGAGCCATTGGTGCAGATAAAACAACCATTGGAGGCTTGTAAACACATGTATTTGCAATTTTGAGCATAATGAAAGATGGACATGCCATTGGGAGCTAGACCAGCAGATGTAGCCCCAGAGGGGTGAACTGCTTCATCATGCCTACTGTGTAAATCTTATGTGTGGTTTTATTTCTCTGCTATACATTGTTTTTTAGTGTTATTTAGGCTTATTTTCATGCGTAAAATTCACAATTTCATCTATTTTTCATAGTTAAATTCCTCAATCCTTAAGTAAACAAATGGAGACAAATATGTACATGTTTTATAACTGAAAGGAAACTTAGCACATCAAACTAATACAGTCCTTTCAGATCAATGTGGGAGGATGTTGTTACATAATGGTATCATAGCATGGTTCACCCCTCGGGATGGATGGCTAGTGTGTTGGTCATGCATTTATATCGTTTTCATATGTGTTCCTTATGCTTGTGGTCTATGCGTTTTTTTCATATGCATGGTGTTCATCATGGTTACAACGATGTTTCCATGTGAAGGTTGATGGGGTTGTTGTTGAATGTTTTTTCATGAGTGTATGATTGGTTATGTGTTGTTTATGCATGGAAATTTCTTACATGTTTTCAAGTGTACATTGGTATGGTTTTTGGTGACATGCATGCAGTCATGGTATGTATGATATGGTCATGCATTTATGACTCGACTATGGCTAGAATGATACTTATATGTTGTTTTATATATATCATATATAATTACATGTTGTTATGATTATGTGTATACATTTCTTATAATGATTTTTTGATCTTGAAATAGATATTCTCCCAGAATTATTCTAAGGTGTGCTGCTTTATTTATGATTTTGTTTAGCTAACATAATATGCCTTGGAGGAAAGAAACCGAGATGACTAGAAAGATGCTAGACTACATATATTATCCCTATGAATCAGATGAGCATCATGGTGTTGGGCACTCTTCTAACTTGGAAAACACATTAAGGAGTTTGAAGGAAGAAATAAGGAGTTGCAAAGTGTTAGTCATCAATATTTTTCACCTGTTGATGATTACTAGTTTTTAAAGCCAAATTTTCTAGCAGCTGATCTCAAATTTGTCAAATTTACCAGCAGGAAAACACCCATAAATTTTTTTTCCCTCCTAACCTTTTCATTCAACCCATGACAAGATAAAACCTCATTGTCAAGCCCTATCTAGCCTCAACCATACAAACTTGTCCATCAGCCCCAAAGAGAATACTCCAAATCTATCCAAAAAGTCTCCCCTAAGTTAGGTAGTGGCGCTTTAGGCATTTCTCCCTTGGAAAACTATCCTAAAGCCAAAGAACCTCTATCTAATACCAACCAGTCCTAGACGACCTTCCTATTTTTCAAATAAAACTTGATTACACTCTTAAGTCGTGCCACTAACAAACCTTGATGACTCAGCAGTGCATATGCCCTAGGTCAAACTGATATTAGGTGGATTTATAGTGTTTCAATGGATCTTTCAAGAGCAGAAGTATACTAGTGTTCCAGAAGAAAATATTAAACTCAACATGAGAAGACAACTGCTTCTCATGTGGTTTTGAGCCTGGAATGCAGCTACAGGACAGAGAGTTATCTCAATAATCTCCTGCAAAAACAGTCAAAGGTTAGTGACTTATGAAATAAAAAGAAACGCTCTACAGATACTGGCCAGGCTACTTCTGATGTCTAAAGAGGAAAAAAGGTATTTGAACAATAGGATTATATTTCTCAGAGAAATGCCCTTCATGGCATATCGTCTATTTATCACTTTTATTTTCTTAAGCATGACTAGGCAGTGAAAGGAAAGATGACACTGTTTGAAAGCAGATGAGATTGCACCACCGAGAAAACCTCCTCCACACATGAGCAGAGGGTTGAATGATTGAGAAAACCTCCTCCAAATATGAACAGAGGGTTTGGAAATGTGATAAAGGCCTCCTTTATTTAATAAGAAGAGGGCCAGGAAACAGAGATCTAACCTCGTTTCAAAGAAGAAAGTTAAGGTGTTTTTAGATGACTTCAGAAATGATGAGTCACTTTCTTTACAAAGGATGAGAAAAAGATACATCAGCAGATTTCAAATGGTGTTTAAACAAAATATGGTCAAATACACTGGTGTTGAAAACCTCTGTTCTTATGGTTATAAGAATCTCCTTCAAAGAGAAATCCAGAGGTGGAGTTTTGACTAAATACAGCCTCATCTGAATGACCAGGGAAGTAAAACAATATTGGTTTTAAAATGATTTATGTTATAAAATACAAATAAAACCACTAATAATGTGTTCATAAGCATTCTTCATTTGGTTAAAAAAGGGGTTGAAAAGAGCCCAGGCATTTTTCAAACATAGGCCTCCTTCATAAACAAGTAGAAGGCTCACCATTGTTTGAGGATGAGGAGCATTCATTCCAGTATGGCTTATATTTCAAAAGGGACTGCTGTCAAAAATGGTAAAATGAATGATAAATTCATTATTCTTACAAACTTCCTTCACAGAGGAATAAAGGGATAGCCTTCCCATGTTTACATTTCAACTTCAGCTCATCATCCCCTGGTATATCTCCGTAAAAGTTGAAGTCTGGATTACTTTGGAAAATCCAAGGTTAGTCATTTGCCCTGATAGTGGAAGCTATTTTTAGCAAAGCTCTTCACTTGGAGTACAAATGAGGTTCTTCACCCACAGTCAAAATAAAGGCTCAAAGAGCACTTGACAGTTCAATCAACTTCACAGTGGGCATGATCATCATCAAAACACCAAGAGCAAAAACTATCAAAATATGTTCTAAAGTGGTGATTTATCTCCTTGCAAGATTGGTAAAGAATGCATCTACAGTCATTATATGGTTTGGAGCAGGGCTTCCTCTAAAAAATAGATATGAAAAGAGGAAACAAGTTTCCTCCCTTAATAGGCAAACAGTGAAAAAAAGTTTAGCCTTGAAATGATTTCTTCACTTAGGGAAAAGTGTCATATCTACGAAGATCTTCAAAAGTGTCATCCACAGCACTTTTAATATTCTTGGTCGAATATTGGATTTTGTAATTTTTTAAAAATGATAAAACTACAAAGGAAAGTGCTTCATGTCTTGTTTAAATCCAAAAGCCTTTTCAAAAGGTTTTCAAAACCCTCACAAAGAAAATTTCAAAAGGACGTTGGCTTTTTCAACTATAAAGGGTGGATCGACCATTGGCAAAGTCCCATTTTGAATTTAAAAATGAAAACAACATCTCCCTTGGCTTTTTCACTGAAGAAAACGAGAAGTTCGAGCCATTTGCAGAGTTTTCAGGCTTTTAAGCCCGTGCGGTGCATCTGGAAAAGTGCGCGGTGCATTTAGAAGCAGAAATACAAAGGCTTTGTATTGTCGCACGACGTGCCTATAGTGGCGCACAACGCGACTGTGCGCGCGGTCACCTTTGCCAAAAGGCCGACCCGACTCCTCTACACAACACGACGCTCTTCCATCTGAACGTGACGCTCGATCAAAAAGCCCTCAAAAATCATCTTTGAAGCTGCCCAACTCATCAAGCAAGGACCATAATCCATCTGCAAGGTATTTTTATTTACCCCTTGGTGCATTCAAATTTCTAAAGGGTGATTGATGCCATGATTTTCAAGACTAAAACAGTGGTTGGAGAGTAGGTTGTTTGAGCAGAATCCGAGGTTTTTGTTGCCATGATTACCCAAGATTAGTATAGTAAAAGGTGGTGTGTGTGTATCAGTTTCAAAAGGCCTAAAAACTGCTTTCAAGAATAGTGACATGTAGAAATTTGAATAACTGAGATATTATTCACCGAGATTCTCCTGATCACACACTATTTTAGCTTCATGCATAATACAGAATCTCTTCTACCATTGATCATCACATGCGGAAATAAAATCAACTGCATGCATACATTAAAACCACAAAAAATCACACGTATGAACACAGTATTTAATGGGAAAGCTTAAAGCTAAAAACCCCAACTATCTGTATATTATATGTCATGGAGATCATGTAAAAATCATAGTACAAAAGCTCCTCACAAGCTCTCATGCACACCCTCAATTGCTACACACTATCAAGCTAGATCTAGCAAAACACATGCTCCAATCTTTTGCCACTTGATAGCCAGCCTCTATTGCATAATTAATGCTATGGGATGGCTTCATTAAATAGATAAACCACCTGGCTTGAACTACACAATCCTCATGGGCTACTCCACCTATCTGTGTGTTGCAAATAGCAACAGTATAGTCACAACTGATAGTTAACCTGCTCTTTCACCTATTTCTGCACTGGTCTCCACTGAAACTGTCCATGCACTAAAGTTAACTAATGCATTCTTTAGTTGATTAATGAGTTTATAATTAGTGAATTAATTAATAATTAATTCACACCACTCTCACTAATTGTATCAATTAGTTAAACTGAATACAAATAGCTCAACTATGTTTAGATTAGTTAAACCGAATACAACTCCACTAACTTCCTCAATCAACTCCACCAAACTCTGTCACATGAGTTCTAACTGAAGTATCCATGCAATAGCTCCACATAACCCTTAGGAATAGCGTAATTCCTTCTGTCAGCTCCTGTGCCACATCTGTGCACTTAACTGAAGTGCTCCAAGAGAATAAGATACTGTTTAGAGTCCAAATATTATTAAGAGCTAATAATATTCGACATATCTATTTTTAGACTGGCAATCTAAAAATAGATTCCGCCCAATATGTCTAAAAATAGAAGTCCATCTATTTTTCTGACTTGACCAACCATCCACAAATAGCATCCTGCAACTCATAGAACATGATCCATATGTCTAAAAATATACTTTGCGCCAAAAATAGCCTGCGGGCCCACTTAGTGAAGGCGACTCCTTTCCACTAAGCTCCTCATCTTGTTGCAATCTCAACACTCCCTCTCAACAAGATAAGGATTATCTGCAACCCCTATCCTGCCCCTGTGGTATTCGAATTTGCTCCTGGTGAGCGCCTTCGTCAAGATATCAGCATCTTGATCCTCCGTGGGAATGTATGAAAGTAACATGATCTTCCACTGCACACAATCTCTGATATGATGATACCGGATGTCAATGTGTTTAGATCTATCATGAAATACTGGATTAACCGAGAGTTTGATGCAACTCTGATTATCACAATAAATCACAGTAGGCTCTAAGTGTGAACCGAACAAACCGACCAGGATCTTCCTCATCCATATAGCCTCGCATGCAGCCAAACTCGCTGCCATATACTCGGCCTCTGCTGAACTGAGTGCCACGGATCTCTGCTTCCTGCTGTACCAAGAAACTGCTGTCGACCCGATACTAAAAATCCCTCCAGATGTGCTCTTTCTGTCCGTTGGGCTCCCTGCCCAATCTGCATCTGTGAAGCCACACAGCTTCACCTCATTCGACTGTCTGTACCACAATCCATATCTTGATGTTCCTCTGACATATCTCAATACATGCTTCCCTGGCTTCCAAAAGAGCTTGGTTGTCTTAACCATAGCTTGTGAAAGCTGGTTAACTGCATAGCATATATCGGGTCGTGTATTGACCAGATACATAAGCGACCCCACCAACTGTCGATAAACAGTGGCATCCACTACCTCCGCTGAAGTAGCACCCTCCTTCCTCCAACCACCAGGAAGAGGAGTATCAACAGGCTTGCAGCCATGCATGTTGAACTTCTCCAATATCTCCCGGGCATACTTACCCTGAGAAACAAACAGTCCATCACTGCGCTACCAAATTTCCAATCCCAGGAAATAATGAAGGAGGCCCAAGTCCTTCATCTCAAACTCTTTTGCAAGATCATCCTTGCATGAGAGTATCAACAGCTCATCACCTGTCAAAATCAAATCATCTACATAAAGTACAATGATCAGAAACTTACCCTCCACCACAATCTGGTATAGGTTAGGATCTGCCTCACTCTTGGAGAATCCAAGTCCGGTGAAATAACTGTCTATCCGTGTGTACCAAGCACGAGGTGCTTGTTTCAACCCATACAACGCTCTCTTGATTCTGCACACATGCGACTCGCTGCTGAAGATCTCGAAACCTTCGGGCTGCTCTATGTACACCTCATCCTCAATGACTCCGTTGAGGAACGCAGTCTTCACATCCATCTGATGAATGTGCCACCCCATCTGCGCTGAGAGAGCAAGAATCGTCCGTATGGAAGAATACCTTGCGACAAGTGCAAAGGTCTCCTCATAATCGATCCCCTCAATCTGTGAAAAGCCTCGGGCAAAAAATCTTGCCTTGTACTTCTCCACACTCCCGTCAGCTGCCTGCTTCACTTTGTAGATCCATCTCGAACCCACCACTAATTTCCCTTCCAGCCTTGGGACAATCTCCCATGCACTGTTTCTGACAATCGAATCATACTCTTCCACCATGGCATCTACCCATGCGGGATCCTCCACAGCTTCCTCGAAAGAGGATGGCTCTGTCATGATACACTTGCTCACAAGAGCCATGTATCCATTATACCGATCAGGTGACTGTCTCTGTCTGCGCTATGATGTAGGTGCTCCTACAACCTTCTCTGCATCTTGAGCCAATCGCTCAGCTTCTGTAGTGCGCTTCTGCCCTCTGATGGTTGGCGCTGCATGAGTGGTCTCTTCCACTCCAGGAACCTCATCTTGTGGTTGATCCACATCTTGAGACTCATCCTTAGGAACTAATAGCTCCTCATCTGCATGCAAGTGTGGCTCCCTCTCAAGCGAACACTTCATGGCTTTCTCCTCCTGAAATTTCATATCCCGTCACACAACAGTCTTGTGACTGTCTGGTGAATACACACGATAGTTGTGGGGTGTATCACTGTACCCCACAAATATCCCAACCTCTGCAGTCGGCTCCAGCTTCTTCCTGGCATCCTTCGTCACATGAATGTAAACAAGTGAACCAAAAATCCTCAAATGGGAAATATCAGGCCTCTTACCAGAAAACGCCTCCTCGGGTGTACTCATGCCAAGTATCCTGTGAGGACAACGGTTCTACACATATACTACAGTATTGCATGCCTTAGCCCACAAGTGAATGGGTAGGCCCTGATCATGCAACATCGCCCATGCAGCACCCATGATCGTTCTATTCTTCCACTCAGCAACCCCGTTCTACTATGGGTTATGAGGTGCTATGAGCTCTCTTCGAATTCCTTCTGCGCTGCAAAAGTCCTTGAATTCACCAGAGATGAATTCACCACCATTGTCGCTCCTTAGAGCCTTCACTTTCTTCCCCGATTCTTTCTCAACCAGTGCCTTGAACTCACAGAACTTTGAGTAAGTTTCGCTCTTCTTCTGCATGAAGAAGATCCAGCACTTACAAGAAAAATCATCAACAAATATCACATAATACCTATGCTTTGTTGTCAAAGCTACTGAGAAAGGTCCACGCATGTCTGTGTGAATTCTCTCAAGGATCGTCGTGGCGCAACTATCCTTCTCGTGAAAGGTGGCTTTCACAAATTTTCCCAAGGTACACCCCTTGCACTGATCTGACTGCGCAAAAGTGCCTTTAGGAAGCCCAGTAGAAATCTACTGCAGTAACTTCAAAGCTCCATGGTGAAGGTTGCCCAATCTCCGGTGCCACAACTCGCCATCATCCCGGCTCACCACTCCTTCTGCCTTGCCTACCATTGCTGCGCAGCCATCTACCTGCAATTGATAAAAGTTCTTAACTCGAACCCCTATCCTCTGGGTCTCACCAGTTGCCTTACTGCGTAGGAAAGCCTTTCCCTCACTAAAGACAACATCATATCCCTTGTCTTCTAACATCGCCACAGAGATAAGATTATTCTTCAATCCTGGAACATGCATCACTTCCTTCAATACAAAGGGTTTACCAGACTCCCTCTCAAAGGAAATGGAACCGATACTGGTCACACTGTATCTACCATCATCACCCATCTCGATGTGCACTCCAAGACCTTTCTCATCCAGATCAGTAAACAAATATCGATCTCCTGTCATGTGAAAAGACACACCACTGTCCAAAAACCACATTGAACCCATCACACTTGAAACCAAGCATTCGATCAGTGAAAAATCTAGCTCAAACTGCGAGGTTAAGGCCTCTCCAGTTGCAGTTCTAGCAGCCTTCTTATTTTTCTTCTACTGCGGACAATTTGCGGCATAATGTCCGTGTTCGTGACAGTGAAAGCACTTCACCTTGGACATGTCCTGCTTCTTGCCTTTCGCACCAGATTGAGAAGCTTTCTTGCTCTTCCCCTTCTTTTCTTTGGTAGCCAAAGCGCAATTCTCTTCATTAGAGTTCTTTGATGAAGATCCGTCCCTGGTACTCCACCTTATCTCCTCTTGCACAAGATCCGACCAAAGTCGCTCCCATCCTGACAATTTCTCTCCACCATTGACAGAGTCCTGATAGGAATGCCAACTCTTCGGAAGCCCAAGGAGAGCCAAGCTCACCAAGTCCTCATCATCAAAAGTCACCCCCACACTTCCCAGCTCATCCTTGCATTGGATGAACTTCGTGAGGTACTTGGGCATACTGTCGCCTTTCTCCATCTTTATGTTTCTGAGTCTATCCTTGAGCGCCAACTTCCTCTGGTCGCTCTTGCTTTGGAATAAATCTGTCAAGGCTTTCCATATCAAGAATGGAGAAGCCTTACCATGAAGGTTGGACACTATGTGATCCTTCACACCCTCCAACAGAATCCTTCGACACTTTGTTGTCTTCTTTTGCCATGCGTCAAGTATGGCAGCATCAGTAGAAGTAGGCTTTGGGACTTCAGCATCTATGAACTCCTTCAACCCATTGTCATCTAGCACCACTTCCATTCTGTCCTTCCATGCAATATAATTCAAGCTACCCTCAAGGGCATACTCTAATCGCAATCCGTTGAAAGACATCTCAACTTTGACACCAAGAAAACACTGCTGCAAATTCGAATTCCACCAGCACCAAACTCAACCGCTTCAATGTTTTGCAATTGATCCAATGATCAATATCGCTCTGATACCATGTAGAAATTTGAATAACTGAGATATTATTCACCGAGATTCTCCTGATCACACACTATTTTAGCTTCATGCATAATATAGAATCTCTTCTACCATTGATCATCACATGCGGAAATAAAATCAATTGCATGAATACATTAAAACCACAAAAAATCACACATATGAATACAGTATTTAATGGGAAATCTTAAAGCTGAAAACCCCAAATATCTTTATATTATATGTCATGGAGATCATGTAACAATCATAGTACAAAAGCTCCTCACAAGCTCTCATTCACACCCTCAATTGCTACACACTATCAAGCTAGATCTAGCAAAACACATGCTCTAATATTTTGCCACGATAGCCAGCCTCTATTGCTTAATTAATGCTATGGGATGGTTTCATTAAATAGAAAACCACCTGGCTTGAACTACGCAATCCTCATGGGCTACTCCACCTATCTGTGTGTTGCAAATAGCAACAGTATAGTCACAACTGATATTTAACCTGCTCTTTCACCTATTCTTGCACTAGTCTCCACTGAAACTGTCCATGCACTGAAGTTAACTGATGCATTATTTAGTTGATTAATGAGTTTATAATTAGTGAATTAATTAATAATTAATTCACACCACTCTCACTAATTGTATCAATTAGTTAAACTGAATACAAATAGCTCAACTATGTTTAGATTAGTTAAACTGAATATAACTCCACTAACTTCCTCAATCAACTCCACCAAACTCTGTCACATGAGTTCTAACTAAAGTATCCATGCAATAGCTCCACATAACCCTCAGGAATAGCGTAATTCCTTCGGTCAGCTCCTGTGCCACATCTATACACTTAACTGAAGTGCTCCAAGAGAATAAGATAATGTTTAGAGTCCAAATATTATTAAGAGCTAATAATATTCGACATATCTATTTTTAGACTGGCAATCTAAAAATAGATTCCGCCTAATATGTCTAAAAATAGAAGTCCATCTATTTTTTCCGACTTGACCAACCATCCACAAATAGCATCCTGCAACTCATAGAACATGATCCATATGTCTAAAAATAGACATAGTCTAAAATAGACTTTGCGCCAAAAATAGCCTGCGGGCCCACTTAGTGAAGGCGACTCCTTTCCACTAAGCTCATCATCTTGTTGCAATCTCAACATGAAAAACCATAACCCTAATTGCAAGGCAAAAACACAGTGGTAAAGGTTTTTCAAATTTTTGAAGGTGTCCTAATAGTGATATAACAAAATTAACCTTTGTTTGGAAGTCCTAAGGTAAAAACAATGTTTGTAAAGTGAGACGGTGATCCTAAGGTGAACACAGTTTTTGTAAAGTGAAAACAGTGGTCATATCTGAGTGCCTTGTCACTTCAAAAATTTCTTCTTTTGAAATGGTGAAACAGTGAAATCTATGCAGCCTCTATAAGCCCCAAAAGATAGAGTGTGGTGAGAGATTTTGAAAAAGTCAGTTGAGGGTGTTTTTTCTACCTGTGTATAAGAAATAGTGAACAGTTGAAGAGTGTCTATTGGGGAAGGGTGATTTTGTTTTTGTCTAAATAAAAGGCTATTTTGTTTCTGTCAAAACACAAAGGATCCTCGTTCAAATAAAAAACCACAAACATCTATTTTCAAAAGACTTGGCCCAAACACAGTGATAAGATTAAGTTTGTTTTATTTTGACAAATATTTGTTGATTGGCATCAAAGAAGGAAAATAGTGACTGACAAGGAGGACAGAGGTGTGGTTGAGAAAAAACATTCCAAAACCCATTTGAGACAGTTTGGTATTACCAAGAACATTCAAAACAAAATGCCTTCCAGGAAAGACAGTAGGAGTGGCCTTCATAGGAGGTTTGAGCCTGTTTCCACTGAAGAAGTAAATGCTCATCCATCAGTCCTTTTTAATTTCCATGAGGTTGGGTGTCTAGATTTTTGTCAAAGAGTGCAAGAGGTGAAGAGCTATTCCCCTTTGACACATCTTTGTGCTTTGAGGTTTCAAGAGAAGCACTTCCAGCTGGCAGGCCTAGATTTCAAATTCTCTCCAAGATCTATTTCCAAGGCCACCAAAATCCCTTATGTTGGGGAGAATTGGTTTAAACAAAGCCACCTGGACTCAAAAGAATGCAAGCCTTTTCTGAAGCCTGAGCATAGAGATTCATGCCCATCCATTTTTCCCTTCTCATATCTATTAAGTAGTTACACCCCCCTCATGAAGATAATCATGAAATACTTCACTTGTGAGGGAATATTCTCCCGATTCTATTCCTATCATATCTGATTTCTCGTGCATTTCACGAGGGCCAAATTGTTAAATCTCTCTTTCTTCCTACATAGAAGTATTGAGAAAATAGCCTCCACTGTTCAAAAAAAGCTTCTTTATCAGCAGATAGCCTGTCTCTTCCATCACTCCCTCATCAAGGTTATCATTCTTCATCAACTTGAGAAGAAGGAAGTCTCTTGGGATACTTTCATTACACATCCAGATTTCGCTATTGTCCCTTCATTTCATACATCTCCTTCACCTTCTTCAAACAAGCATATTCCCAAGAGGCTCAAATTTCCCATTGAACAGGAAGAAGAGCATGAAAAAGAGGAGGAAGATGATGATGAGCGGCATCATGATGAAACAGGATAGCAAGGGGATGATGAGGAAGATGATGATGAGTAGCATCATAGTGAAAAAGGGCAGCAAGGGGAAGAAGAAAAAATTGAGGCAGAACAGCAAGAGGAATAAGGGCATGATGAAGAGGAACATGATGATAAACAACATACTCCTGGGCATGATGAAGAGGAACATGATGATAAACAGTAGACTCCTGAGTATGATGATGAGCAGCATGATGATGAACATGTGCAGCATGATGAATAGGTGTAGCATGATGAACAGAGGTAGCCACATGATGATGAACAAAGGTAGCCACATAATGATGAACAACAGCCTCATGAAAAATAACAACAGCATGATGAAAAGATGCAACACAGTGAGGAGGACAGCCCTCAAAAAGAAATGCAAAAGGACAGTCAAGGCATCCATGAAGAAATCCAAGACATTGGAAAGAATGATGAGCAAAGTAGCAAGGGTAAAGAGCCAATGGAGCATGTGCTAGCTGCCTCTCCTAGGCAAGGGGCCATGCTCTCTTCTCTGAAAGTGGCCAAGCACCAGACATCAAGGAAAAGGGTACCTAGAGTTGTAACTCCAAATGTCACTCGGGCCCTCTGAAGAAAGGGAAAATTGCCCAAGAAGCTCATTGTCGAATTGCCCAAGAGGAGGAAGAATAAAAGAGCCACCCAAGGCAAAGGAAAGGAGAAGGAAGAAAGCAGCCATGAAAAGGAGAGAGAATTCGATATCATTCAAATCCAAAGTGATGATAGTGACAATGAAGCTCAGATCCTAGAAAATCTCTTGATGAATAGAGAAAACCAAATTGATTCTTTGAGGATTGATCTTGAGAGGGCTAGAAACTTCAATCACTTTTTGCAAGTTCAAAAAAAGCAGACGAGTGTCCATATGGTGGTATATGAGACACAGGCCATCAAATACAAAAAAGAGGCCTCCAAAGCACAAGTGAGATTGGAAGAACTCATGGGTAATTTCGATGAGGGAAAATATGAATATCGGCCTAGAAGAAAGAGGCCAAGAACCATGGGGCTCAAAAAGGCCCTTGCGAAACAAAAGGAAGAAGAAGCTGCCCTTCTCTAATCTACCCCTCTCACTACATTGTTTGCACAAGAGATAGAGTACAATCGAGAAGCATGGCTTGAGAGGGTTAATGATCACTTGGAGAAGAAGTTGGAGAAGGAAAATAGAGACTTGGACCTTCAACGGAGGATGACTGGGCATTATAAGAAACTCAATCAGTTTGCCCGGCGGAAATTGAAGGCCACTCAGGAAAAACTCAAGGAGGCTAAAAGGAAGCACCTGGCACCAAAATTGAGGAAAGATACCTCAAAGCTTCAAATTTTGGCCTCATCTTCACAGCATGTTTTTGAAAACCCTTGAAGGTCATGCTCACCAAATTTGGGCAAAATTCGACAAATTTTGGTTTTTTGTCATTTTTTGGGTTTTTGGCTAAAACTCATGGGCATCGCCATTTCAGTTCGGGGCATCCTCAAAGGATGAAAATGTTATCATTGGATGCCATAATTTGAGGGTCATATACTCAGTGATTTTTATATCATTTGAAGATGATTTTCTCCCCCAAAATGGTGGAAAACACTCACTTTTTCCACACTCTGCCCCGTTTATCAGCAAGGCCTATTTTTTGGGTTTTTACACAGGCATGTTTTTGGAGGACTTCCAATGGTTATTTTGGAGAAAACTAAGAATTTTCAGAAAATAGACACTCAAAAAATTCCAACGAGCCATCACGGGCCTCGTTTCGACATCGGGAAGGCCTCCAAAAGTTGTTGGCAAGTCAGGGGACTTTTTGCTGATGTATTTCTTGAATATTTTTGTAAAAATTGAACCTTTTAAAAGCGAATTTTCCTCATGTGAATTTAGCTATTTTTGTACATGATCAGTTATGAAAAGTCAATATATTTCCCTTTTTTAGCATTTTTGAGATATTTTATTAGATATTTTGTGCCTTGGGCTTTGCAAAGCCTCAAGGACAAAATCAGATATTTTGGATAGGCCAATGAGATTGCAAGTTGAACTAAGAGGTTTTCCTCACTTTGGCCTATACATTCCAAAGGCTTTCATTGTAAATAAGGTTGAACTTGATGAATAGAAGTAATATATGGTTATACAAGCTTTGGAAGAAACACTTGTCTCATGTATTTGGAGAGTTTCTTGAGTGCTTTTGGATGATGAAAGAGGATTGTTGTTGGATTCCATGACTTGGTAGAATGGTATAGTGTCTCTCTCTTTGTTTTGTTTCTTAGTTTTCATTCATAATTCCATGTTATTGCTTGCTATAAGAAAATAGAGAATATACTTGAGACATGCCCTTGGAGGCACCTCAAGTTTCCTGTTTCTTTATAGCTTCTATGTTTTCTGCCTTCTTAGTCATATCAAAGAATCCTTGATTTCTCTTCGATAACTAAAGAATATTGTTTGCTTGTTTCATTTATGGTTTTATGCATGCTAAGTATGATTCACAGTATGCCCTACTTACTCATGGCTAGCCATATCTCCACCTATGAAACCTCTCTTTGATTGATTAGATTGTCATTTGTTGAACCAAGGAGGTCTTGTACTGATCTTGCCCTTTGCCTAAAACTATGAAATCTTGTTTTCAAAGTGCCCAATAGCTTGAAATACTATGTTTAGGCATTCCTTCATAGTGATTTGAGTTGTTTTTTTGTCTTAAATTTATTTCCCCAAAGTTTAATAGCCATTTCCTAAAGTTAGAGAGTCATATATCTCTATGCATTGCTTGAATGTTTATTTCTATGCATTGATCAGTTTACAGTTACATTTCTCATGATTAATGGTTTTCCCTACCATGTTTATGTCATATATTAAACTATTTATGTTTGAAATCCTTTGTTCTTCACAAGTTTAATGTCCATCTCACTCCATTTTACCCAAAGATCCATTTTACCTCGCTCAAATCGGCCCTTCAACAACCTTGTATCACTAGCTGAAAGCTTTCTTGACCTTTTCGACCCCATAGCCCAGTTGATCCGACATATTTTTACCTATCTTATTTCTTTGATAAATTCATCCCTCACAACCTAAAAACCGAAAACCTACTTCATAAATAGCCTAAAATCAGAACACAATAAGCAAACACACAGATATCCCTTACACAAATAGAGAGAGCCCTCTCTGAGTCCAGGAAGGCTAGGTCCTTGGGCTCCAAAGACTAGTTTGATGTTACACTATCATTTGGCTTGCCAATCAGCCAAATCATAGGACCATAACACAAAGCATATAATCCTAAAATCATACAGGCATAGGAAAAACAATTAGAGGTCAATACAGTAATTTTTCAAAGTTTTTCAGAGTTGAAGAAACAAGGATCACTCTAGATCAGCTATGGAAAGGAGGATGGGACTATTGGGGCATATGGAATTAGGTCTGATGGTGGTCATAGGTGAGATAGAGATGACACGATCAAGGATGGAAGTTTCTTGGATACTCTAGACAGGAGAGGCGATGTACGTAAGTTTTATTTTAGTGTTGGTTCTAAAAGGTATCACGTTTATCATCGTTTAATAAATAAAATCCACCTAAATTTTATAGAGAGATGAATAAATCACAGGATTCATAATCATGGTTGCTTGGTATGAGGAATTTCTTCAGGTTACATGATTATTCAAAAAACATGAAGGGTAGAATAGCTACATTTATTATTAAAGGTAAAGCATATATATGGTGGGAATATGTAAATAACGTCAGAGATATTTATGAGGATGAGTTGACTTGGAGTGAATTAGAGAGACTTTTCAAGAAGAAGTACCTATCAGACAGGTAATATGACGACAGGGAAAAAGAGTTTTATGAGCTAAATATGGGATATATGACTGATGAGGAGTACACTAACAAGTTCATGGATTTATTGAGATATGTGCCTTATCTCAAGGAGAAAGCCAATACTAAGAGATTCATTAATGGGTTGTCGATAGAATTCAAGGACATGATTGAGTTTGATGAGCCTAGATCATTGGAGGACACCATCTATAAGCTAAAACATTGTTATGATCAATCAAATTGCAGATTTGAGACTAAGCACGACTGGAAATGTAATTATAATAATAAAGGGAAATGATATAATAAGCGAGAAAGGCCTCAAGACACACGTAAAAAAGAGAATGTAGCAACGTACAAGAATTTCAATGCATCTGACAAAGGGCATGGATGTGAGTTTGAGTAGCATAACAAGGGTGCATGATGGAATCCTATACAGTGTTGGACTTGTGGAAAAGATCATCGCAGGAGAGATTTTCCACAACATCAGGATGGTAGACTACAGATCTACAGCGCTCAAGAAGCATAGACAGTGGGGAATGTTGGACCGAGTGTTCCTCAAATTTATGCAACGTTGGATAACAGGAAGGAAGATTGCCAGGCATCTATTATCGATATGGAAAGTAACCTTTGTGTTCAAGTTGTTTCTATTTTAATTGACCCTAGATCTAATTATAGTTATGTTAATGCTAATATGGTGGTTAAGTGTGGTTTGAATAAGTAAGTGCATGTAGAGTCTTGTTTAGTGCAGTTGACTACAGGTACAAAGAAGTGAGTTCATCATTGAGTAAGAACTTGTGCATTTGAGTAATAGCTTGTGCATTTATGTATACATCATCATATTTTAATGTATTGTAGTTGGTTTCATATAGTATGTCGTTGGGTATGGACTAGTTGTATCTTCATAGGACCAAGGTGGATTGTTATGACAAGGCTATTGAGTGCTTGGATGACAATGGGGAACAAAGAGTCTTACTGGGTAAGAATAAAGCAACATTGGTGATAATGGTTACAGCTATGCAGGCCAAGTGTAGTTTTGCGAAAGGGTGTGCATTATTTTTAGTGCACATTTCTAGTGACAAAGGTAATGCAATTGAGGATGCAGATGTATTGAGAAGGTACCTAGTTCTACAATAGTTTCACGATGTATTTCCCACAAATATTTCATAGTTTCCATCTCACAGGGAAGTAGAATTTTCTATTGAGTTGGTATCAAGGGAAGTTCCAGAATCTAAGGTGCCTTATATGATGAGCACATTAGATTTTGTAGAGTTAAAAATGAATTTGAAGGAAATTCTTGGCAAGCAATACATTAGGCCAAGTGTATCACCATGGTGTGCACCGATATTGTTTGTGAAGAATAAATATGATACTCTCAAGCTATGCATTTATTACAGGTAGTTGAACAAAGTGGCCATCAAGAACATGTATACATTGTCGAGGATTCATGATTTGTTAGATTATTTTAAGGGATCAATGGTGTTCTCAAAGATTGATCTGAGATCCAAATATCATCAGGTACAAATCAAGGAAGAGGACATTTACAAGACAACTTTCCAGACCAAGTACGTACATTATGAGTTTGTTGTAGTTCCATTTGGTTTGAATAATGTTCCAGCTAATTTTATGTGCTTGATGAATAGAGTGTTGCATCCTTATCTAGACAAGTTTTTTATTGTATTCATTGATGATATATTGGTATATTCTAAGAATGAATAAAATCATGTCTAACACTTAGCAACAATATTGAGAGTCTTGAGAGAGTATCATTTGTATGCTAATATTATCAAATGCAATTTATTTTAGATAGAGGAACACTACTTGGAAGATGTTGTTTCCAAGGAAGGCATAACAATGGATCCATAAATGATAAGGGCTATCAAGGAGTGGGAATCTCCTAGGAATGTGGATGAGGTAAGGTCCTTTATGGGGATAGTAGGTTGTTACAGGAGGTTCATTAGGAACTTCTCATATATTGTTTATCCTATCATATCAGTGCAAAGGAAATGTAATAAGTTTGAATGGACAAAGGAATGTGCATTAAGTTTTGAAGAGTTAAAGAAATTGTTGACACATGCTCCAATGTTAAAGATCATAGATATGGACAAAATGTTTGTGGTATGTACTTATGCTTGCAAAATAGGGCTTGGTGAAGTCCTTATACAAGAAGGATAGGTGGTATGTTGTGAGTCACAGAAAGTAAATGAGCATGATCAGAACTATCCGACATATGATATTGAGTTGACAACGATCATTCATGCATTGAATATGTGGAGGGACTATCTTCTAGGAAGACAATTTGTATTGATGACCGACCACAGTGGATTTCTATTTGACCAGCCAAATATGAACATCAATAAAGCTATATGGTTGGCCACGATCAATGAGCTTGACTTTGAGATCAATTACATTAAAGGTAAAAGGAACATGGTTGGAGATTCTCTTAGTAGGCGGATACATTTGAATCATATAGCAACTATGAGTTCCTATGGGATAGATCTATAAGATAGGATCTTGTAAGTAGGCCAACAATAAGTGAGGTATATGGAGCTTAGTCATAGATTGCAGGTACATGTAATGGTACAGGTACAGGTGCAGGAGCATAGGATGTGGACTATCGCCTCATAGTAGATGTCTTGATTAAGTTTAGAGATAAGATATATTTTCCAGACAACAATGAACTCAAGAAGGTGACCTTGAGTTAGTTTCATGTGAAACTTTATTCAGGACACCCAGTGCATCAGAAGATGGTGAAAATAGTAAATAAATTTTACTATTGACCTAATTTGAAGAAATGCGTAGCAGAGTTTGTGGCTAGGTTCTTGGATTGTCAATAGGTCAAAGTACAGTGTAAGAACCTAGGTGGACTACTACAACAGATTCTATTTATAGAGTGGAAATCATAGGTCATTTCCATGTACTTTATCATAGGTTTACCGAGGACATCTAGATAGCATGATTCCATCATGGTTGTGGTGGATAAGTTGACGAAGGTAGCGCACTTCATTTCAGTAAAGTGTATAGACTCATAAAATTATGTATCACATGTCTTCATCAGGCATGTCGTAATATTGCACTATGTTCTGTAGGAGAATGTGTCAGACAGGGATGTGAAACTCACTTCCAAGTTTTGGAAGGAGTTGTTTGCAAGTTTAGTTATAGAGTTGGCCTTTAGAAACAGCTTATCATCCACAGACAAATGGATAGATAGAGAGGGTCAACATGATATTGGAGGAAATGTTGAGGATGTTGTGATGCATCAACATCGAAAGTGGGAAGAGTATCTTCCATTGGTAAATTTTTCTTACAATAATGGGTATCAAGATTCTTTGAGGATGAGTCTGTTTGAGGCATTGTATTGGCGGAGTTTCAATGCTCCCATCAGTTGGAGTGATATAGTTAACAAATTGTTGACTGGACCAGACAACTTGGTGGAAATGAAACATGAAATGCACATAATCAAGAAGAATCTAAAAGTAGCACAAGATAGGTAGAAGAGTTATACAAATAGGAACAGGTTGTCTAAGTAGTTTTAGGTTGGGGGGCAGGTGTACTTGCAGATCTCGCCCAAGAATATATCCTTGTGGATTGGATCATCTGCCATTTTGGTACCTCGGTTTTGTGGACCTTTCAATATTCTTGAGAGAATTGGGCTAGGATGCTATCGACTTGCATTGCCTCGGATAGTGAAATTCCATGATGTTTTCCATGTGTCTTACCTTATCCTTTCGGGAGCCACCTTTGATTTATGAGAATTTCTAGAGCCACCTGGATCACGAAAATGAAGAAATATTCAATTAATAATAACAATTGTCAAATTACGATATAGGCTTATTTTGAAATTACTGTTGCAAGTGTCATGTTTCAGACTTTGCTAGGTGGTATTTCAAAGGTGAGATTGAATTTTATTTTACATGGTATTTGTTATTGTTTCCATGGGAAAATAAAAACTACTAGTGGATAAATCAATTGCGAGATTTGTGATTAACTGGAGCCAGATTGGTAAATTTTTGAATTGTTCCACAGGTTCAACTAAAGTTAAATCACTAGACTTGTGGAGAGATTCTCCTATGTGAAGCTTTCACTGTGTTGAAAGCTCTACGCATCCCATCTGGAAAATTGTCAATAAGCACCACCTCGACAACTAAAGGTGTTAATTTAGAATGGCAATATCACTAGTCAAAACTAGAAATTTAAGGTGCACATTTGACTCGGCACAACCCAAGACACAATTACATATAATACGATTCCTTTGAAAATTCCTTTCTATTATGACTTCAAAGTGGCTCTCAGTTCATCGAAGTGTCTTTAAATCAATGTTTTTGCATTAGAATCTAGATGACGCTCTCAGGGCTACTACCCTCGGAATCCTCCAAAACTATTCATTGTTGAAATCACTAGACAAATAAGTCTTGCAATTATGGAGTTTTAGGCCAATTCAAACTTTTAAAAACAAAATTAAAATTGCAATTTTCTCTTGTTGAGCTTGTGGTTTTAGAAACACTATTCTCTACTCCTCTCTTCTGAACAATTTCTCGTAACAAAAATACAAGAAAGGCGCATCTCCTTATAGATTCATAGTGTATAAAAACCAAGATCAAGATTACTTCTAAAGAGACATGAAGCACCTGATTTCAACTAATTTGATAGAAGTGTTCGTTGAAAGTGATCACTGTACTTGTTGGAAAAAAAGGAGGTCGTTGGGAAAGATCCAGGTTCAGGTTTGAGGCCAAGAAGGTTTCCGCAGTAGTCTAGAACAATGTCGGCATTTTCACCTTGCTCCAGGGAGTAGGGCCTCTCACCCAAGGTGTGTCATGACCTTAATAAGATTAGAGACTAGATCATTGATGTTAAGGAAAGATTACAAACACAGACAATATCTATGAGCATTTAGAAGCCATATATATATCTCAACTCTAAGATATAGCTATCATTCACGAGGACATGTTTAGAGCACTGAATTAAAATTTCAATTAGGCATACATTCACCATACCCAATTAACCCTCAACCAACTCATGATATACAACACAAAAACAACCCAATTTTATTAACTAGATCAAAACAACATACATATACTCCACAAAGTCTATTACAATTTGGTTTAGTACAAAAGACTTCACACAGAGCTCTCTTGAGGCTCTGCTTCCTTTCGGCCTCTCTTTGGACTGACTCACTAACTAACAAACTAAATGACTTCCTACCTATTTGTTTCTCGCTGACTGACACTATTAGTCCTTGCTTCTTTTGTGCTTGTTTTATCCCTTGCGCTCTGCTAGCTTCTGCTTCTTCTTTATCACTGGGAGTTCTATGGATTGTTCTTGTCTCTCAGCTCTTCCATTTGTGTTGTTCTCTGCCTATGCCCCACCACCTGTCTTCTATCTTTCTGCAACTGTGACATCTCCTTGTATTCTTCCACCTATCCTCCAGCTCTCCATAACTCCAAAACTATTTTATCGAAAAAAAAGCCCCAAAAGGCCCTGACCACATGCTATTGACTCGTCCCGAGTCAATATTTCCCTACTGTTGCAGCTTCTGGTGTTCTTTCGGCTTCTGGTGTTGGCCTAGTTTCTCCTGTTGCTTCACCCTGTTCCAAATAAGGCCCCAACTTGGGAACCTTACTCAATGCTGATGTATTGAGTTATGTAAATTCAACTATTGCTTGTTTCCACTCTTTAAGCATATGCTCTATTTTAGTGACGACCTTGTCGGCCTCAGTCGCATCTGCCAATTGCATCAATTTGTTGAACACTTCATGTGTCTTTGGTTCTGCTTTAGCCACCAATTTTTGAATTTCCTCGGCCTTTTGCTTCACAGGTTGCCTCAGGTCCCTGAAAAGTTGCTTCATTGACGCTGAGTTTTCTTCAATTCCCTGAAGTTTGGTTTCAAGCGCATCTACTTGGTCATACAATGTTGTTCTACTGACGGGATCTTTGGCTCCTCTAATCTCAAGGAAAAAATTTTGGAGTTTCTCTGAAACTAGTTGTGCTTTCATTGTCATGGAATTTGATCATTCGTGTAGCTGCTCCAGTAGGCCGTATGCTTCCTTGACCATAGTTCTGAGGGTTTCTTTAGTTTTGTGCATTTGTCTTTGCCTCTCTTCTATTTTCTTGGCATATACTATGGAGGTATCTGGCAAAGCTGGCCTAGATACAAGTGCCTCCTTCAGTTATTGGTTTGCTCTACTTAGGCTTGTGCATGCCATATTTACTCGAATGCATATTCAACCATTGAGCATGCCAAAATATCTTCTGTTGTTTTATTGTCCTGGGAAACGATGGTCGGACATCGGTATTTAAAGACCTCTATTACTTGTTCTAGCTACTTCTGTAGGGTATCCTTCTCACTTAGGAGTTGATTGCGCTCATTAGTAAGCGCAATCACTTGTTTTTGTTGCTGCTCAAATCTATGTTGGAGGTCATTATGTAGACCTTCTGCTTGTTATTTTGTTGTCTAGATGAAAATGAATAGTTGGCTAGCTTCCCAAATTTGTAGGTTCTTAGTGCTCGAAATCTCCTGGGTCAGTTGTCTCTCCCTAAGTGGTTTCCCACTGGTAATTGATCTTTCAAAATGTCCCTATGGGGACAATGGCTGATTCTATTGCAATGGCTAGGGTTCAGGGATGCGCAGACCAGTAGATGGTACAAACTATTGCAATACTAGATCGGATTGCTAGAAAGGGCTTAGCTCTGGTTGGGTGGGCGTTGTATCAGAAATGAAGGACCTTTCCTAGATTAATAACTCTATAAATGTGCCTTGTCCCACCATGGTTTAGTCAACCTCAGGTACTCCATCCATACCCGAGTTAACTTCTACCTCGATACCATCATTTGTTATGGTCCTTGGTGGTATCAGACCTGAAATGGTTGTTGAGATGGACGGATTGTGGGTGGGGTGGTCCATGGACGTGAATGAGGTGCGCGGTGACGAATTGTGTGTATGGAGTGGCGATGATGTTTGGATGTTCAGTACTGATGATGGATCGAATATAGGTAGCATAGAGGTGGCTTGGGTGGCAACCTTTGTCTCTTCTTGAATCAGTATGCATGTTACCATAGGGTGGGGCTAGTCTTCTTCCGTGAGATCAACTAATTGTTTAGGTGTCTTGGTTCATGCTTTCTTTGCTTTGGGTGCAAGTACTTGAGGCTTGGTCGCCTTGGTCTTGTGAATTTGAGTGACTCTAGTCAGTGAAGGGGAATTGAATGTGGTGTATGTTATAGAAGTAATTATGGGGTTGGTTGTTGACGGGGATGTAGAGTTCAATGTCTGAAACTAAGAAAAAGTAGGAAACATAGTAGATGTGCTTGTAAGAGTTTATGTTACCTTATTGAAGCCTTTTACCCATGTTTCGAGTTGGTCCAATAGTGGTCATAGTTTTAATTGTGATATCCTCTACATTGCTTCTTCCAGTGTGTCCCCTAGGAGTGCTCTTGGTAGCATTGCCTCAAACGAGTAATGTGGGATCCCACTTCTAATCTCCATCGCTACTCCTGGCCATGAAGAAACCTCTGTGTGGAAGACTTACTCCTCTATTTGGAACTTCAATGGATTCTTAAGGAAAGTACTTTAGTCCATGCAACTTGGTCAGATATAGGTTCTGTTGTGGGTCACCCCAAACCATATATGTGGAGAGTATCTATCTAGTATACTCCTTGGAACCCTTTTTTGGCTCCCAACTATGCCGACCATATGTCTGTACCATACTATAAAAACTTCCTCATTGACTTATTTAGTACTTGGGTCTCCTAATAATCTCCATGGCGTGAACCTTAGGGCCATTGGTTGGTCATGAGTAATTTCAGCGAGTTGTCTGATCCCTGGGTGACTCCACTTCTACATTGCGAAGGCCATAATTAGATAACCATAGATGAATCTTGTGGCTCACCTATAATTGTCTTCACAAGCCTCAAACAACTCATTTAGCAAGAATGTGCACCAGTTCATTTGTGCCCCTTCAATGCAGTGCTCCGCGATTGAGATTGTGTCTAGGGTGCATTCCCCTTTAGTGTAGTGCCTCATTTTTTTCCCAACTATCAAATAGCAGGAATATTTTACCGTTGGGTTGTTTATGAGGTCAATTTTTTCTCGTTTCCTCCTCTTCTTGTTTCATACTTTTTGTAGTAATCATAATCCCCTATCTTTTTAGCTCTCTTGGACACATTTTGGAAGGCCGTTGAGATATCATTTCCTTCCACTGATAATCCTATAAGTCTGTCTATGTCTTCTGCAAGAATTGGGATCTCCCTCCAAAGCCATAATGATCCATTTTGAATTCTGCTCATCAAGAAATTTTTGCATTGCATATCTTCTCCCATCATCCCAAATACCGAGAGGTTGTTGAGGTGTAGGATAATTAACATCTGAATGCCTCTGAAGTTTGGCTTCATCTTTGCTGCTCCACCTCCTCCCTCCATTGCATTATTTTCGATATACAATTTCCTTTTCATGGATGGGAACTGGTATGAGTCTATGAATTCTATATCTATCAACGAGGCATTATCATATTTTCCTAACAATGACTCCATCCTTCGAATTCTTCCATCGAGATCGGGCTCAACAACTGAGTTTTCTGTCTTTGTCATTTTATTTCTTCTACTGTACACTTGAATTTCTATTGTTGTTCTACTGTTGTGAACTTCTGCCACTGGTCTGCTTCTTCGAACTTCTGCTGTTGATCAGCTGCTTTGAACTTCCACTGCTAAAATCAAGCTTGTCATTATAGTTGTTTCTTTTTCTGATAACTCAGAATTTTCTGGCATTCTAGTGCTTTCTTCCTTCATGTCGGTTAAGTAATGTTACTAGCATGAATGATGTTGATATGACCCCATAAGTGATTAATTCTTGTTTTCTTTCCCACAGCTATAATCATGTGATTAGTTACCAGGGTGAGGTGTATTCTGATAGTGTTGATGCTAGCTTCGGGAGTCGAGTAGACATTATGGGTAATAATTATGGATTAATATGGAAACTTTATTACGGTATGGGGGTTACTAATTACGACGGTTATTTTTCAAATTCGGGTGCACCTACGGACTGACAATGGTATGATGGGTCATTATGAGTGAATGATATTTGACATGCTTAGGCTATCTGACACTGTAGACTCTCCCCCCGACTACAATTGGTTGTGATGTGGTCTTCACATTGCAATAGGGACGATTGTCATTTTTTTGCAATTGTGCGGGCATCTTATTGAGGATTGCTACTCTAATGGGCTGAAAATATTAAAATATAATTATTCTATGGATCATCTCAGTTGCAAGAGATTTATTGACTCTATCTACACTACTATACCTTACTAACTGCTCTAGGGTGCGAGAGTTATTAAAAGAAATTTGTGGTGCTTACTCATGATAGGGTTTCAGGCGTGCGCCATTCACCCATCCTTGAAGTATTTCTCCATCTAGTTGCACCAGTCTGACTGTGCTTGAGTCTTTTATCTCTATGAAATAATACAATCCCATCTAGTGCATTCTAATTTTCCTTGGGAACTTTTGGAATTTTTTGTCATAGAGAAGTGCTTTTCTGCCAATAGTGAATGTTTTATGCTTGATGTGACAGTCATTCCAAGCTTTTTGTCTCTCTTTCTGTACTAATTGATGGAAATATGCCTGAAATATATCTTCTTCAAGCTCCTGTAGTTCATGGAGGTGTGAAAAGATGGAGTCTTCCTCTGTCATGTGTTTTGTTGAATCAATCAAGAGGTTTGGTATGATAAACTCAGTTGGTATTACTGCCTCTTTCCCGCATACCAACTAGAATGGAGTCTAATTATGTAGTATCTTTATGGTTTTCCTAAATGCCCACAACGTGGCTGGTATTATTTCATCCCAATCATCATGGTTAGTGTTTCATATCTTTTTTATTCCTTTTTCCAAGATTTTTTTGAATCCCTCGACGGTTCCATTCGCCTGTGGGTGGTACAGGATGCTTTTGTGGTGTTGTATCATAAAGTTTTCCAGCAATGATTTAACTGTAGCATTAATGAAATGTGTGCCTTGATCACTTGTTGTGCTCCTGGGACAGTAGAATCTGCTAATGATGTTCTCGAAAATAAATCTGGCTGTTGTGTCTGCTATGTAGTCCCTTACAAGTGTCGCCTCTACTCATCTTGTGAGATAGTCAGTTGTGGTGATTATATATCTTGTCTCTGAGTTTTGTTCCATTGGTGCAATTGGTCCTATGAATTCGATGACACATTTCTAAAATTCTTGCATAACCCTCAGAGTTTGCAATGATAACTCACCACGGTGTGACGGTCGTCCTGTTCTTTGGCAGACATTGCATTTTTTCACATATGATTTTCTATCTTTGTGCACTCTGGGCCACCATAACCCTACATGTAGTATTTTCCTTACAGTGGGTTTTGCACCAACATGGCCTCCCACAACCCTGTTGTGACACTCCCACAATATTTCTTCTCTTTCATGATCTAGGACACATCTTCGCAACATATGATCCAATCCCATTTTGTATAACTGCCCTGAATGAGTTGATATTCGGTTGCTTTAACTACTAGATGCCTTTTTTGAGTTTCCATGTATTCTGCTAGGCATTGTCCTGTGGTAAAGTATGTCGCTATATGTTCTAGATAATCTGGGATGGCTTCTAATATGAAGAGATCAGCATCTGATAGATGTTCCTCAAGGGATCCCCTGTTTTCCCCATTCTTCAATCCTGACAAGTGGTCAGGACCAACATTTAGCCTCCCTAGTTTTAATATTACTTCAAAAGTGAACTCCTAGAATAATAAGAGCGATAATTCATTGTAGAGAGTATGCCATAGCAAGAGCCTCCTGTTCTGTTGTTGTATAATTCCTTTCAGCCGTTATCAACTTCCTTCTTGCGAAGTACACTATATTATCTATGGAATTTTCTCCTGGATGAGCTAACACCACTCTCAAAGCAATGCTTGAGGCATCAATGTGGACATGAAACTATTTATCCCAATTTGGATGGGCCAAAATGGGTGCACTTGCTAGTTTCTCTTTCAGTGTGCCTAGTGCCTTAGTGCATTCATCGTTCCATATAAATTGTTCTAACTTTCGCAAAAAAATTTCTAGTGGTGTTGTGGATTTTGCGTAATTGTGGATGAACCTCCTATAGTATCCTATGTGTACCAGTGGTTACCTCAACTATTTTACAGTCTTTGGTGCTTCTATGTTCACAATTACTACTACCTTCGTTGGGTTCACACATACACCTTTCTTGAAAACGACATGTCCCAAAAGTGTTCCAAAAGGTACTGCAAAGATGAACTTCTTAAGATTGAGAGAAATTTGAAGTTGTCTGCACCTATCAAACATTATTCTGAGAAGAATTGCATGGTTCTTTAGTAGACTGTAAACTGTCCAATCATCCATGTATACTTCTAGGAATTTATGGATATAGTCTCTAAATGCTATTATTACTATCCGTGAAAACACAGTTGGTGCATTCTTTAGTCCAAAAGGCATGACATGGTAGGAAAATTATCCACATTCTATTGTGAAATTAGTTTTCCTTTTGTCTTCTTCTGTTATTCTCACCTAATGATATCCTGAGAAGCCATCTGTGAATTAGTATGCTTCGTTTCCCGCTACATTTTCAAGAACCTCATCACTAAATGGAGTTGGAAACATATTATGAATGCATGCATTATTGAGACTTCTGTAGTACAAACATACTCTAATTATTTATTTCTCCTTTTTACTTTGTGTTACAATTGGGCTAACCCATTCTGCTTCCTCAACTGGAAAAATCAAGCATGCCTTCAGCATTTTGTCTATCTCTGCTTTAACCTTTTCTTTTACTCTCAGATTCTGGTGGTAAGGCCTATGTTTTACTAGCCTCACATATGGTTTTAAGACTATGTGAATCTCCCCTAGATCTCTTTTGATCCCTTTGAGCTTTGCCATTGAAGATGGGAACAAGTCTTCGTACTCCTGTAGCAGGTCAAAGATTTCCTTTGTTGTCTCTGTATCCCAATAATCTCTGATAGATGAAAACTTCGGCTTCTCTACACTTCCAATATTTTTCTTCTTTGCCTTCAAAGGTAATAGGTGTAGACCCTATGTATTTGTTTCTTCTTGTATTTCCCGCTCTCCCTCCTTCTCTTCAAAGTATAGATGTCGAAGATTCTCTAAATCATCATCGTCTATCTCCCGATCTATCCTTATACATGCTACTGATTCTTTGAATTTCTACTCTGATAAAGATATCTCTTAATCCTCCTGAAGCTTTGGAAATAAAAATATTTTTTTAATTGCTTGAAGGTTATCTGTAACTTTTTTTGTACCTCCCTTGAAAGAAAACATTGCATAATGTTTCCGCAACTATTTCCCAGGTACCACTTCCTCTCTTCTTCTCTTCTGTTAGGTGCCAAGCCTGTGGAATGGTGTCCAGTGAATGTATAAAGTTGTGCACCCACAAAGATTCTGGATATCCTTCCCTCCTCCACTTATACTCGTAACTACTTAGATGTGCTAAAGGGTTAGAATTACCTTGGTACTTATCTCTAAATTGTGGTCCTAAAGCCTTATGGAATCTATATTAGGATATTCCGACACATAGGAAATAGTTAATAATAACTTAGTCTAGTGTAGAGTTAGGTAAAGTGTGTTTCTTTACCATGTACATTTGTAACTTATAATCCGATGGTCACAATTTGTAGTGATCCGACGATTATCTCTCACCTTGGTATTAACGACACTTGATCTGTGGCTTAACACCTGATTGGTCCATGATATCTATTTAAAGAGCATGGAGGGTCATTTGTTTGGTAACCATTTATGAGAGAAACATATGTAACTTTTCTTTTTATATTAATAAATTTCCTGAAGTGGCCGTGTTGGCTCAGGCTGTGGATTGTTTCCCTTTTTGAGGGTTTTAACCACGTGATTATACTGGTGTATTGATTTTTGATCTGTTTGTGAGCGGTGACCTTTTCTTCTTGATCTTCAGAACTTACCCTATAAATTCCTACATGGTATTGGAGCTATTTTGAGGGCCACGTCTGATGTTGATCAAAATCCGAAGCCAGTTTGACTGCATGCGAATTTCGTTTTGTAGATCTACTATTTTTGAACATTTTTGGGTTTCGAAAACTGCTTGGTTGTGTCCAAAGCATCTGTTAGAGTTAGGAAAACCTTTCGTTTCATGCGAAAAGGTTTCCGACTACCCAAGTTATGACAGTTTAGATCTGGAGGTATAAAGCATCTATTTTGCAGTTAAATTTGTTAATAGTTCTGCTTATTTCGGTTTTTTTTTTTATGTTTTTTTTTGGTATTAAGATTTTTTTTATTTTCCGGATCTATACCTTCTTCTTTGTGTATGCTCTTTTCTATGCGCTGCGTGTGATATCGGAAAATCAAAAACAGGAAAAAGGGATTTTTTTTGCTACGTATGCTCTTTCCCTGTGTCTTTGTGTGATCTCGAGAAATCAGAAATAGTGAAAAAATTGATAGTTGTAGGTAAGGCTAACCGAAAATCTAACGTTATGCTGTAAGGCTTTGCATTTTATTTTATTTTTTTGCTCATTTTTTATGTTTTTTTGTGTAGGAAAAGGCACGCACACTGAAGAGTATTTTAAAAAAAAAAAACCTTTCCTCCTTTCAAACAATAACGTGATCCTTTTACTATCTCACTTGGTGAGGGGTTAGCTTATGAGAATAGAGGTCTTGGGGTCAAGTCCCCTTCTCAAGCTTCTTTTGTAAAAAAAATTTGTTCAAAGGGGCGGAATTTTTTTTCTAAAAAACCGCACTTCATCCCGTTCCTGTAACTATTTGGCATCTACAACTCAGATTTTTCAAAAGGCATAACTTCTTCATCCGGAAGCTGTTTTTCGAGCTGTTTTTTTTTAAACGACCTAATTTTTTGAGATATTTCCATTGGAGTTGTTATTTTTAGCTTTTCTCAGCTTCAGGTAAAAATAAAATAAAGTAAAAATAAAATAAAATAATAAAATAAAAATAAAATAAAATCGAAAGTGCAAGCTTGGTTATTCTTAACAGCACCAATTATTTCCAATGGCTACCTCACATGGTAGATATACTTAGAAGTAAAGGGATTTATAGAATAGCCACAAGACAAGAAACTAAACCTTTCGATGATGATAAAGTTGCTAAATAGGAAAATAAACAAGATCAAGCACGAGGGTTGATAGGAATGTCCATTGTTCAATATCTTCGGTTTCATATCCTTGACATTGACACCCCTGATGAAGCACTGGAAAAGCTAAAAACTATTTTTGGCATTCAAAATCAAATTAGGGCCCACCATCTTGAAAATTATTTTCTTACTTTGGACCCCAATAATTTCTCCTCCATTGAAGATTTTTTGTCCAAATTTAAGACCCTCAAAATTCTTTTATAAGGTTGTAAGATCAAAAAGGATGATGGTAGCCTCATCTATTGAATTCTTGCTAAGCTTAGCCCTGCATACTCTTTATTTTTTTCCGCCTTCCATTCCACCAGAGAAGCCATAATTTCTTTAGGAACCACCTACAAGAATCTCTCTTTTGATGCCTTTTGTGATTCGTTGATAAAAGAACAAGAAAAAATTTTACACCTTGGTCTTATCACTGTTGGAAACGCTTCTAAGAAAGCCTTAACAGCCCAAAAACAACAATATCAAAAGAATCCCAAGAAGCAGTATCCTAAAAAATATGGTCCTAAACCAGACAAGGGCCCTAAGAAATTTCAACCGCAAAATGAAAAATCAAATCACCAAAATAATAAGGAAAATCAAAACAAATGGAAGAAGATAGATAGACATTACAACTTTTGCAATCGGGTTGACCATATAGAGTCCAAATGTTTTAAGAAGATGGAAGCCTTAGAAGTAGCAATAAAGAAGCACAACATCAATTTGGAGCACTCTTCACCTTAAACTTCAGGCATGGCACTTTCTGCTTGTGGTTGTCAAGCATCAAGATCTGGTTATGCATTAAATGTATCTTCTTCTTCTCCTTCTCAGGAGTGGCTCATTGATTCTGGAGCTTCTTACCACATGGCTAAAAATAAATCCATGTTTTCTTCTTTAAATGATTATAACACCAAACATATTTATTTTGGTGATGATAGATCTCTTAGTGTTGTAGGATCTTGAACCATTCATCTAGATAATGATCAGTTTAATGATGTACTATGTGTTCCTACCTTGGCATGCAACCTTCTATCTGTTTATTAGATAACTCATTCGGGTGAAGGGAAAATAGTAGAATTCTCACCTGATGATGTTGTAATCAAGGACCTCAAAGATTCTAAACATATTTTAGCTACTGGCATTGTTGATGATTCCACAAGGTTGTATAAGTTTGACAACTTTGGGTCATCCTCTCTTCCCTCCATTTTTGTTGGTGAAAAATGTATTTTTGTTAGATATTCTGAAGATTTCAAAGGATATAAACTTCTTCAACCAAAATCAAAAAATATAATCATTAGAAGAGATGCAAAATTTGATGAAAATATATTGGTCTACAAGCATAGTTCGGCGGGTGTGCCACCTTTGGCCTGCGAGCCTGATTCGACATATGTGCCACCTCTCTCTCTCTCTTATATTTTTAATAGCATATCTTCTAGTTCAGATTATGACATTGAGGATGAAAATCCTCCTCCACCTCTTGAAATTGTTCGTTATACTCCACCGCTTCCAAGATGGGTCCACTCTACTCGAGATGCAGCGAGTTCTCTTGCAGGTGACCCTGCCAATTGACGTCGTACTCATTCTCAGTTTGAAAGAGCCTCTTCATTATTGGCTCAAGTTCCAGAAAAACTTGATCCGGAAACCTTTGAAGAAGCCTCCAGTCATCCAGATTGGGATGAAGCTATGAATGAATAGTATCATTTCTTATTGGCAAACGATACTTGGGATCTTCTTCCTCTTCCAAAAGGAAGAAAACTTGTCAGATGCAGATGGGTTTACAAAACCAAGTTTGGACCAAATGGAAAATTGGATAGACATAAAGCTCGTCTTGTTGCTAAAGGATTTTCATAGGTTGAAGGCATTGACTATACTGAAACCTTCTCCCCTATTGCCAAAATTAATTCTATCCACCTTGTTCTTTCCCTTGCTGCCTCCTTTAAATGGGAAGTCCATTAGATGGATGTTAAATCTGCCTTCTTACATGGATATTTGCATGAATAAATCTACATGGAACAACCCCCTGGCTTTATCCAAAAAAGACTCCAGCCTTGTTTGTCACCTAAGGAAGTCTCTCTATGGTCTCAAACAAGCTCCTCGGGCTTTGTATGCCAAAATGGATAGATTTCTATTAGATAATGGCTTTTCTAGGTGTCATTCTGACAACACTATCTACACCAAGAAAGTGGGTAAGTCCTTCACCATCCTTGTTCTTTATGTTGATGATATTATCCTTACTGGTAGTGATCCAAACCATATAAACCATGTGAAGTATAGCCTCAAAAATAAGTTTGAAATGACAGACTTAGGACACTTGCATTATTTCCTTGGTCTTCAAGTCTTGCAATCCAAGGAAGGCATTACCCTCTCTCAGTCCAAGTATGTCTGTGATCTTCTACACCACTTTCACATGGAAGACTGTAAGTCAGCCCCTTCTCCCTTTCAGTCTAAATTCAAGCTTTCAGTCACTTGTACTACCCCTGAAGTTGATGCTACCTTATATCGTCAACTTGTTGGTAAGCTTCTGTATCTAACCCACACCCGTCCTGACCTTTCCTTTGCCGTTGGTATTATCGCTCGGTTTATGTGCCAACCTCATGAAAGTCAATGGAAATAAGCTAAAAGAATAATTTGATATATTCAAGGTACAGTTCAGTTCAGGATTCATTACAGTGCAAGAGCATCTCCATTGTTGATTGGTTTCACTGATTCTGATTGGGCTGGTGACCCTGATGATCGAAAGTCTACTGCAGGATATGTATTCACTCTTGGTTCAGGACCTATTACTTGGTCTTGTAAGAAACAAAGTGACATCTATCTTTCTTCAGCAGAAACAGAGTATCATGGTGCAGTTGAAGCCAACAAGGAAGCCATGTGGCTTCGTCAGATTCTATCTGAATTTGGTCTTCATCAGCAACATCCAACTACACTTTGGTGTGATAATCAGAGTGCCATTTAGCTATGTAAAGATCCAGTTCAACATCAGCGTATGAAACACATTGAAATCCACATATAATTCATCAGAAATCTCATTCATGATCGTGTTCTTGAAGTGCAGTATTGTCCAACCAATGATCAAGTAGTTGATATCTTTACAAAGGCTCTCACAAAAGCGAAGTTTACCAAACTTTGATCCATGCTTGGAGTTCAGGAAAGTTTCATTAAGGGGGGATAGGCTTTAATGCCTCCTTCCTTCTCCTATTGTGTCACTTTTGTAAATCCTTCAATCCTATCCCAATTTGTTCTTAAGGGGGGATGTTAGGATATTTTGACACATAGGAAATAGGCTCCTTTTGTGTCACCTTTGTAGATCCTTCAATCCTATCCCAAGTTGTTCTTAAGGGGGGATGTTAGGATATTCCGACACATTGGAAATAGTTAATAATAACTTAGTCTAGTGTAGAGTTAGGTAAAGTGTGTTTCTTTACCATGTACATTTGTAACTTATAATCCGATGGTCACAATTTGTAGTGATCTGATAGTTATCTCTCACCTCAGTATTTACGACACTTGATCCATGGCTTAACACCCGATTGGTCCATGATCTCTATTTAAGGAGCATGTAGGGTCATTTTTTTGGTAGCCGTTTATGAGAGAAACATATGTAACTTTTCTTTTTATATTAATAAATTGCCTGAAGTGGCTGCATTGGCTCAGACCGTGGACTGTTTCCCTCTTTGAGGGTTTTAACCACGTGATTATACTGGTGTACTGATTTGTGATCTGTTTGTGAGCGGTGACCTTTGGTTCTTGATCTACGAAACTTACCCTGTAAATTCCTACAATCTAGGTCTTAATTCTCTCGCAATATCTTCCTATCGCAAAAGAGAGTTGCGATGGGTAGCCCACCACCTTGCTAACATGGATTGTAGTGATACATCCATAAGAGGGACTCTATTTTCTATTGGTACCTTTTCTTCCACGTTGGTAATGAATGTATTCATAGCATGAATCTTTGAAAGAGTTGGATATCCTCTTACCTCTGTACCGATCCATTTGGCTCCCCGAATCTTGGTGCATCTTCTGGTGTTGATTTCATATCCTTCGTGTTTCCAATAATCCCATGTTACCTCTGACCCTAAGTTAGAACTCTGAATGCTTCTCCATTTTACAGTCCCTCCTGTTGTAGGATTAATATAATCTTCTCTCCTTTCTGTCGTCATCTGGTAGAGTTGATCTAGAAGTTGTACATCTTCTCTATTGTCAACAATCGCTATGTATCCGACTCCTTGATATGGGTCCAATGGTTAAAATACTCTGACCTCACCATATTTGAATATCATTAATTCTTTCTTTAAATCAATCATTGCATAGTTTTCAAAGGCCCAATCTATCCCCAGCAAATAAGGATAGGGATCCTTTTCACCCATGATGTCTATTACTTCAAAGTCTATATAGGTATTTACTCCTGTAACATCAACTTTGACTTCTTCCAGCCTTCCTATCGGTACAATATAGTATTGATTTTCCATTCATAGCTTTATTGGTGAGTATGTTAGTTTTGGTTTCCCCAATGCTTCTCACGTCTTTCGAGGTAGAATGTTGACATCTAATCCAAGATCAAACATTATATCTCTGATTTGGAATCCTGCAACTTGGGTGTTTGCAGAGAACTCCTTTCCAATCCTTATCTTATTTATTTTTACCCTTCTTATGTATTTTTATATTGAATTACCTAAGTTTCTAGGTTTTGTTGCTCCTTGCATGACCATTTCTAGATTTTTCTTTTGTTGTTCTGGCATTGGTCCATTGTTCACAATTTTCAGGAATAATCAAAACCATTCCTCTATCTATGTGTTAGTATGGATTCCCTTCTCTCCTTCATTGTAATTTTGTGTAAGTTCCATACTCTGATGTCTCCCTATCTATGAAAATTTTCCTAGTCCTTCTTTAAAATATTGTTTATGTCGGTCTGGGCTAAAAGCTTTCTTTGGACATGAAGGTTTGATTAGCTTTATTGGGTCCATGTACCATGCATCCTCTTCTATTTTCTTCCCTCCCCACATTATTATAGCTACACTTTGCATGGGTTTAGCTTCTCCTATTATTGGTTATGTTTTAACCATGTTAGCTCCCCTTTGTCTGGCTCTCTCTTCCCATCTCTTAATCAGCTCTGGGCAGTATTTAGTTTCATGTGCATTGAATCTGCATTGAGAGCACCATGGTCTCCTGGGTAGCAGACATTCTCTTGCTGCATGCCCTTCCTGATCACAATTATAACACCTTATTGGTCCCCTTCCTCCAGTTCTGCTACCTCTCATTCCTCCTCCTCGCCCCCTTAGAGTTTCATTTACTCTATAAGACAGTCTGTCCAATCATCCTGCCAATGCATCGAGGGCTCCACATTGCTCCGTATTATGCGTTGTAGAGGCACAAAATTCACAGTAGGTATTTTTTATAACATTAGAATATTTTTGCATAATTGGACACAATCGTGGAGGATGAGCATTACCTTTTCATATTTCGCAGCATTCAGCTGATGTTTGATTCTGTTGTTTGGGGAACCTCGGGAAGTGGGGTTGCGGTTGGTATATCCCTTGAGTATTTATCTATGCAACTCCACTGACTAGTGAGGCCCCCTGTGTTCTGGCTTCCGAAGTTCCAACGTTTTCTCCTCTCAACCTCAAACATTCTTTAGTAACGTGTCCTTCCATCAAGCAATGTGTGCACCACACGTTGGGCCTTGCAAGTCATGCTGGTTGAATTTCTTTAAGCTTCTTTGTTAAACTGGATATTTAATGTTGTAATCCTAGTATGGATGGATCTTGTACTGATGCTCCTCCTCTGAACTCCTACAGGTAACCCACCATAGCTTCTATCTTCATGGCTTTCTTGAGAGCATCTTGAAGGGTATCAATATTCTATTGCGTCAATGGTGTCCTTGTCAACAATAGGAGTGCTTTGATGAATGAATCTCGCTAGTGATTTGGATCGATTCGGTAACTTAGCTTTCCAAGCATGTATTTAAATCTTCTCATAAAATCCCAACCTATTTCTCCTTCCCGTTGTTTTATTTCCTATAGCTCAAACAATCCAAGCTTATTCGTCAAAGGAAATTTGAATTCTTGGACAAATTTTTTCTTAACATTGTCTATTGTTGGGTTCTAGTGTGCTTCTCACCATTTAATGAACCAGTGCAAAGCTCTTTCTCTTAGTGTGGTTTGAAACTCAATTAAATTGACTACATCTAGTATCTATTGAGCTATCCCAATTTCTTCACAGAGATACCAGTGCTGCTCTACATCGTCATTACCTTTTCCAAAAAATTCTGGGTATCGGGTGAATGATCCTGCCATCTTTCCTTGTGTTGGTGGTACTAAAAAAAACCTCTGCTTCCCGGCTGAGAGATTTTACTACCAGCACTATTGCTAGTAGATATATGTACTATGGATTTAGTACTACTCAAATTGCTAAACTCCTGTAACTTAACAAAGAACTTATCAGGTGGATGATAGAGTAGCAAGGGAAGGTTAGGACTAGTGCAACTTGAAATTTGGGGAATAGGATTACCTTGCGTTATGGATTGTGACCTCTCTTGTAATAGTTTCTCCATCGCAACATGCAGCTCCACATCAGACTCCTCCTCAAGTCGCGCATCCTCCTCATTGGAATTTTCTCCCTTTTCTCTTCAGGTTGGGCTCCTATAAACTTGCTTAACTTCCTTAATGGTCACTCTCAGTCCTTGGGATCCCATCTAACCTTCTCTTTCCTCTGTCATCTGCAGCACCTTTTCCTTGTTCTGTCGATTCTTCTCCTGCTTCTCAAACACTTTCATCACCCTTTCCCACCACTTCTCAGCAATCTACGCCCTTTGATGTTCTCTCCACTCTCTTAACCTACTGGACGTTCCAGCATCCATATCCCTATTCCCCCCTTTTCTTTACTCGTAGCATCTTTCCCTCAATTCCTTCCCCCAATACTGTAGGTTTAGGTCTCCATCTTCGGGTTTTGGAGTGACATCAATCCCTTGTCCACCATTAAAGCTTTAATCCACAACAAGATTTCTTTCAACAGTTGTCCCCACAACCCAGATCTAAATATGTCTTCGGCTTTTGTAAAATATTGGTAACACTCGGTTGCAAACTCTACAATGTACCCTTCGAAGGTAGATTGTACCCAAAATTCTACTGCTCAGGTTAGATCTTTATCTAACCTATTTAGTGCTACTAGATCTATGTGCGTCCAATTGCGACAAAATCTACACGATCCTTCTGGGACTGACTTGATCTGAAGTCTCCATAATGAGTTGTAAAGCTCTTTGGGAAAATTTCCCTAGAAAATTTCATACAGGTCACTCGCAGATTTAGAAAATAGGACTCGATATTTAACAATATTTTCCCTCTATTACTGAAGTTTCGCTTGTTGTGATATGAATTGATCTATGTTCTTGTACCACCAGTTTCGTAGTTCCTTCTCATAGATCCTCGATACTATGATATAACTTCTAAATAAATTTTCAAGTCTCGGCAACGAAACCATTTTTTGGCTAAAAAGGAGGTCTCTGGGCAAGACCTAGGTTCAGGTTTGAGGCCGACAAGGTTTCCGAAGTAGTCTAGAACAACGTCGACATTTTCACCCTGCTCTAAGGAGTAGGGCATCTCACCCAAGGCGTGTCGTGACCTTAATAAGATTAGAGGTTAGATCATTGATGTTAAATAAAGACTACAAACACAGACAATAACTATGAGCATTTAGAAGCCACATTTATATATCAACTCTAAGAAATAGCTATCATTCACGAGGACATGTTTAGAGCACTAAATTAAAATTTAAATTAGGCATACATTCACCATACCCAAGTAACCCTCAACCAACTCATGATATACAACACAACAACAACTCGATTTCATTAACTAGATCAAAATAGCATACATGTACTCCGAAGAGTCTATTACAATTCGGCTTAGTAAAAAAGACTTGACATAGAGCTCTCTTGAGACTCTGCTTCCTTTCGACCTCTCGCCGAACTAACTCACTAACTAACAAACTAACTAACTGCCTACATATTTGTTTCTTGCTGACTAACGTTGTCATTCCTTGCTTCTTTTTCACTCATCTGCTCCCTTTCACTCCGCTGCCTTCCGCTTATTCTTTATCACTGGGAGTTCTACTGATTGTTCTTGTCTCCCATCTCTTCCATTTTTGTTGTTCTTTGCTTATGCCCTGCCACATGTCTTCTGTCTTTCTGCAACCATGATAGCTCCCTGTCTACCTTGGTTGTGTTCCGCTACCTGTCCTCCAGCTCTCCGCAACTCCAAAATTGTTCTTTCCAAAAACAAAGGCCCCAAAAGTACTTACAAGTAAATATTTGTACCAGAACTTGTAGGATAATCGAGTGTCTTTTAATGTATTCATTATATTGGGGTAACATAATTAATCGAAAACTATGATTAAATTGTAACAACTACATTATCGTGACATTTTCAATAAACAGAGTATATAGGAGGAGGATCATGACTGGACTCCCTTCAGTGATGCACTCCACCATGATCACCAATTCTTCATGCAAATATGTGCCTTCCTTAACACCAAACTCTATAACTCAACAGTTGGAGCCAATTGGTGAAGAGGAAGGTCATAAAAATAATGTCCATTTCCGAAGATGGTTGTTTGTTTCCTGGACTATTTATGTCCTTGATCACATATATCACATTCTCTATGTCCTTGCATACAGTGGCAACAACACAGAGATTTCAAATCATTGAATTTGTGACATATTCTATTATATATATATATATATATATATATATATATATATATATATATATATATATATATATATATATATATATATATATATATATATATATATATATATATATATATATATATATATGTACATGTTTAAATTGATAATATGGATAAAATTGTGTGTTTTTTAAAACCAAAATATTAGCCCAAAAATAAATAAAATTTAGGAAAATGATTATGTAGACATATAATATGTATTTTATGTTAGCGGGAAGAGTGAAGAGGTTTTCTGTTACACCAAAATTTGCAGATGTTGGTAAACTTCCAAACCGGTAACTAGGATCACCAGGGTGGGAATTACAGATTCCATAGAGGTGAGGTGATTACTCCAGCACCCCCCCTCAAACGCAGCTCGGAGGAATCAACACCCCCCTCAATTGTAGCTTGGGGGAATCGAACCTGGGTCCAGGCTTTGATACAATGAAGAGGTTTATCGTTACACCAAAATCCGTAGATGTTGGTAAACTTCCAAATCGGTAACTAGGATCACCAGGGTGGGAATTACAGATTCCATAGAGGTGTGGTGATTACTCCAACAAAGAGGATTGAAGGCGGTAGAGCCAAGAGCCTAACCGATGACCTACCAGTAAAACTCTCACCATTCTCTTGTAAAACTCTCACTGCTCCATGTGTACATAGAGATCAAGAAATTATTCATATATCTTGATGCTCTCATAGCAATAAACTAAACTAACATAGAAAACTCATGCCTGGAACTTTGCACAGAAAAATAAGGAGGAAATTTTGTTATCGCTTAATATTTCTATAGAGGAAGCCATCACTTATGCAATTGATCAGAGATATCTTGTTACTCCCGCACACTATACATTTGATGTAATGAAAAATTATTGGATTCATGTAATGACACCTACAGGGCTTAAAACTTAAACTTAGTTTACTTATGGCTTTTCATTTGGTATGATATATTCTTACAGCTTCTGTCCGAAGTTCACTATGCAGGTTTCTCTATAAATTATTTTAGCAATATCTTTGTTGTGTCTTGTGTACTAGAGCAGACATTGAACTTCCTTAACATTTCGCACAATAATTTGGAGATTCGTTCAATTCTCCCCCTCCCTTGTCCACTTAAAGGACCAACAACCAACCATTTTTTGGCATAGGCATCATCATTGAGCAATGCAGTAGCATAACAGTGCTAGTGTAGTGTCATAGCATTTAACGATGGAATGACAACTCACAAAATTAGCCTTTTTCTGATTTTGAAATTATTTGTGAGGCACTGAAAAATACCAAAAATAAAACGCCATCTACCAAGAGAATTATGTCTCATTAGAGCTCTTTTAGCCAATAGAAAATTAGAAATAAGATTACGAGAAAATTAGAAAAATATTTTTCAATTTCCTAGAAAATCAAAATATTAAGCACTTTTCTCCAAACTTTGGTTAAAATTGCAATAAACACATTGATAGTCAACTCACTTTGAGACCGAAAATTAAAAATAAATTTTCCAGAAAATTAATAAATTATTTTTCAATTTCGTAGAAAATAAAAGTAAATCAACACACTTTGATGTGAGGCCAATATTATAGCCCCCTAAAAGGAAAAGTCTAATAACATGCAATAAAAGTAAGTACAAACACTAAATAAGTAGTTAAATATGTTAAATGAATTCAAACTTTGAACCATTTTTAGATTTTTATTTTGGTATTTTTTATTATTACCATTAACTTTTATTAAGAATAATACAAGTGTTAAAATATAAACGTAAACCATAAATGATATTTAGAGTGAGAGGTAATATAAAACAACTAACAAAAAAACTAACCATTAAGAACTTTAATAACATGCAAAAAATGCAAGTACTAGCACTAAATAGGTAATTAAACGTGTTTAAAGCTTTCATACTTTCCAGAATTTTGAGATTTCTATTTTGGTGATTTTGTTATTTAATTAATTTTTAATAAGATTAATAATGTGATAAATGTTGGAATGTAATTTCCAACTGCGCGAAGGAGTTGCAGGCGGCAACAAATCTAGATGGCAACAGGTTGATGGCGCAGAGAGTTATCGCGGCGGCATGTTGACAGAGATCGACCATGTGCGGGGGGGTCAAACAGCGCGGCGGTCAACGGGAAGCCACCCCCCGCGGTTGACCCGATGATCTGGGTTGACCAACCGATCAACGGTTGATATTTAGTGCGGGGGGTCACCCATTTGGCCTATACGGACAGAAGAATACTCCCCGTAACCACCAGCTTGTGGTGGCTCCACCACCACACGCCACCAATCTGCCACCACCGCGGAAAATTCACCGCTGCCACCAAATTCAAAATTTGACATAAATTTTTTGAAACGGTGCTGACAGAATTTATGGCACCATAATTTTTTTTTAAGCGGTGATTGTAAAGTCAATGAATGACATTAAATGGAATTTAGATATTTTGTTTGTATGTAATAGAAAAGAATTGTAATTTTTTTAATTTGTCATTGTTGAAAGCACAGTAGTGCGTTTGTTGAAAAAGACAGAGAAAGAAAAATTAAAATTTTACACAGCAGTGTAAGTTTTATGAAAAACACAGTGAGTTATTTTGTTTGTAAAAACAGTGGCAGTGAATAAAAATTCACACAACAGTTTTTTTTTGAGACAGAAAGTTTTTTTTTGTTTTAGATTTTTTTTAGAACTGTGCTTAGAAGCAGTCCAGCAACAGTTGTGATCCCTCTGTGTAGAGGAAGAACTTGTAAACATTTTTATGGAATAAAATTTGTTTTATTGAGTTAGAAATTCAGTTTTATGAGATTGAATTTATTTCTCTGTGTTGTGGAGGGGAAGTTTTAACTTCTCCATTTTTAATTCTGGAATTTGCAATATTCCAACATGGTATCAGAGCCAATTCAGGCTATTTGAAGGTCAAATAAGCTGAAGAAAAGGAATTCGTTATTGTGTAAGCCTCTCCAGCAGAGTGAAGGTTCATACAAGAAGAATTCAAAGGTAATTCTCTATATAGTTCTTGTGTTACTGTTGCAGTACAGTTAGTTAATTTTAAAACACAGAGTCAAGTGTTTTGATTCATAGTTAAGAGTGCAGAATGGCTTGAGCCAGCACTGGTATGGGTATGGGAAATATCCATCTCCCACAATTTAATGGGAAAAATTATGACTACTGGTCAATAACTATGAGGGCATTATCTGTCTCCCAAGACTTATGGGAATTTGTTGAGGATGGCTTTGAAGAGCCAGCAGATGAACTTGAGTTTAATATGTTAACTCAGGTAGAAAAAGAGATTCTGAAGAGCAATAAGAAGAAAGATGCCAAGGCTCTTTTCTTCTTGTATCAAGCAGTGCATGAGAGTGTGTTTACAAGGATAGCAGCAGCTAAGAGATCCAAAGAAGCATGGGAAACTCTCAAGACAGCTTACCAGGGCATGGAGAAAGTGAAGACAGCAAAACTTCAGTTGCTGAGGAGAGATTTTGAGACTCTCTGTATGAAAGAGTCAGACACTATTGACTCATTCTTCCCTCATGTGATTGGAATGGTCACACAAATAAGATCTCATGGAGAGACTCTTGAGGACAAGAGGATTGTTGAAAAACTCTTGAGAAGTTTACCCTCAAGATTTGATGTGATTGTAACCACCATAGAGGAGACTAAAGATCTCACAAATTTTTCAGTGGATGAACTACATGCATCGCTGATGACCCATGAACAGAGATTGAGTAGGAATGAAAAATCATCTCTTGAACATGCTTTTAAGACCCAGATGTATTTCGGAAAAGGAAGAGGGCAAGGCAAAGGAAGAGGAAGAGGCAGAAGCCAAAACAGAGGTGGAAGGAACAGTCCAGCAAATGCTCAAGGAAGGGGCAGCAATCCAAATCAGCATCAAGGCCAAGGCAGCGGCCAACAGACTGGTCAGCAGAATGATCAAGGACAAAGGTATGATAAGTCCAATATCCAATGTTACAATTGTAAGAAATATGGTCATTATGCTAATGAATGTAGAAAGAAGAAACAAGATATGAGAAGTGGAACTAGTGCAAATTTCACAAAAGAAACTAGCAGCCAAAACAATTTGTTTTTAGCTTGTAATATGGCTGAAGAAAAGAATGAGGATTTATGGTTTCTAGACTCCGGTTGCAGTAACCATATGACAGGAAACTTAGCAATGTTTTCTATGTTAGATGAGAGTGTGCAGTCACAAGTCACACGAGGAACTGATAGCAAAGTTTCTGTTATGGGAAAAGGAGATGTGAATGTTTTAACAAGATTAGGTGCAAAGAAATCCATAGCAGATGTTTATTATGTTCCAGGAATGAAATGTAATCTCTTAAGTATTGGACAACTTGTCCATAAGGGGTATAATGTTTTCTTTGATAATGATGTTTGTACCATCATGGATAAACCACCCAGCAAAGCATGTATTGCTGAAGTGAAGATGACAAGGAACAGGATGTTCCCTCTCAAAATGAGAGCAGACTTGAAGAATGGTGAAGAGAAAGCAGCAGTTGCACAAGAGACTTACCAAAGCGAACCAAAGGATAATAATTGGTTATGGCACTTGAGATTTGGACATCTCAGCTTTGGAGGTATTAACTTGTTGAACAGAAAAGGAATGGTAAGTGGTTTACCATTGATAGAGAAACCGGACAGCCTTTGTGAAGGTTGTATTCTTGGGAAACAACACAGAGAAAGTTTTCCTTCCGGGAAAAGCATAAGGGAAAAAGCACCCTTAGAGATTGTCCACTCAGATGTATGTGGACCGATGCAAACTCCATCACTTGCTAGCAGCCACTATGTGCTAACATTTATAGATGATTTTACAAGAAAAAATTGGGTTTATTTTTTGAAAAACAAAAGTGAAGTGTTTGAAAAATTTTGCAATTTCAAAGCACTTGTTGAGAAACAAAGTGGGCTGCATATCAAAGTCTTAAGGACTGATAGAGGAGGTGAGTATATCTCTAAAGATTTTCTACATTTTTGTAGAGAAAATGGTATTCAAAAGAAGTTTACAACTAGATATACTCCACAGTAAAATGGAGTAGCCGAAAGGAAGAACCGAACCATAATGGACATGGCGAGGAGTATGTTAAAAGCAAAGCATTTGCCTAATGATTATTGGGCTGAAGCTGTACATTGTGCAGCATATATTTTGAACAGGTGTCCTACAAAAGCAGTTATGAACAAAGTGCCAGAAGAGGCATGGAGTGGCACAAAGAAAAGTGTCACACACATGAAGGTTTTTGGATGTGTGGCTTATGCACACATTCCGGATCAGCTAAGGAGGAAGTTGGACAGCAAGGGGGAGAAATGTATTTTCATTGGATATAGTGAGGAATCCAAGGCATACAGGTTATATAACCCATCCACCAAGAAGTTCATTGTGAGCAGGGACGTTCAGTTCATTGAAGAGGAAGCTTGGGATGGAAGCATAGAGAAAACAGTGAATGTTAAACATTGTTTATCTCATGATGATAATGATGATGAGTTGGTTGAAATACATCCCCAAACAGCAACACCAACAAGAGAGCAGCAAAGCACACCCTTGAGGAGAAATTCAAGTGCTTCTCCAAGCACACCACAAGGAGGAAATTCAAGTTCTTCTTCAAGCATTTGTACACCTACTGAAAGAGGTAAGAAATTCAGAAGTTTGAAATATATTTATGAACAAGATATAGCTAATGAAGGTATCAATTCTTTGTTTGCTTTATATTGTCATGTTGATGATCCTGTTCATTTTGAAGAAGCCATCAAGGATGAGAAATGGATAGAAGCTATGGATGATGAAATAAATGCCATAGAGAGGAACAAAACTTGGGATTTGGTTGAACTCCCAAAAGGTAAAGATGTCACTGGAGTTAAATGGGTCTACAAGACCAAGATTAATGCTGAAGGAAAAATAGAGAGACACAAGGCAAGGCTTGTCGTTAAAGGCTATAAGCAGAAGCATGGGATAGATTATGAGGAAGCTTTCGCACCGGTTGCCAGAATGGAAACCGTGAGAGCAGTGTTGTCCATAGCAGCACAAAACAAGTGGAAAGTTTACCAAATGGACGTGAAGCCAGAATTCCTAAATGGAGTGTTAATGGAAGAGGTTTACATTGAACAACCTCTCGGTTATGAAAAGAAAGGCCAAGAGCACAAAGTGCGTAAGTTGAAGAAAGCTCTTTATGGGCTGAAGCAAGCGCCAAGAGCGTGGTACAGTAGGATAGATTCATATCTACTGGAAAATGGTTTTCAAAAGTGTGAGGGAGAACCCACCCTCTACATCAAAGAAAAAGACGGTAAAATATTGATTGTAGTCTTATATGTTGATGATGTTATTTTTACAGGTAATGATGATTACCTTATTGAACATTTTAAAACAGTCATGAAGGAAGAATTTGAAATGACTGATATGGGTTTGCTGAGATACTTCTTGGGAATAGAAGTAGAACAAGATGAAAATGGGATTTTTATCTCACAGGCAAAGTATGTTAATGAGGTGCTTGAAAGATTTAACATGCAAGAGAGCAAAGCCGCAATCACTCCCACAGTGATGGGATTAAAGCTCAGTAGAGAGGACAGCAGTAAGGATTTTGATCCTAGTTTATACAAGAGCATAGTTGGCAGCCTCATGTACTTGACTGCAACTAGGCCGGACATAATGCATGTTGTTAGTTTGATTTCCAGGTTCATGGAAAAGCCAAAGGATGCACATTGGCAAGCAGCAAAAAGAATTTTGAGGTATGTTAAAGGTACAAAAAGGTTTGGTATCTTTTATACTACTTCAGAATGTTCAGATTTAGTTGGATACACTGACAGTAATTGGGCTGGAAGTGTTGATGATCGGAAGAGCACTTCCGGTTATGTTTTTCATATGGGTTCAGGAGCCATTTCATGGGCTTCTAAGAAACAGCCCATTGTAGCATTGTCTACAGCAGAAGCAGAATATGTGGCAGCTACAACAGCAGCATGTCAAGCATTTTGGATGAGAAAAATGTTGAGAAACTTATGCCAAGAATAGGTAAAAGGGAAAATGATCTTTTGTGACAATAGCTCAGCTATTTCATTGTCTAAAAATTCAGTTTTTCATAAAAGGACTAAACACATTGACACCAAGTTTCACTTCATACGTGAATTGGTTAACAATGGTGAGATAGTTTTGCAACATTGTAGAACGGAGGATCAATTTGCAGATATCCTCACAAAGCCACTTGCGCAGAAAAGCTTTGAACATTTCAGAAAATGCTTGGGTATGAAAGAAAACCCAGTAGTGGAAATTAAGGGGGAGTGTTGGAATGTAATTTCCAACTGCGCAAAGGAGTTGCAGGCGGCAAAAAATCTGGACTGCAACAGGTTGATGGCGCAGAGAGTTATCGCGGCGGCATGTTGACAGAGATCGATTGTGTGCGGGGGGGTCAAACAGTACGACGGTTAACGAGAAGCCACCCCCCGCAGTTGACCCGATGATCTGGGTTGACCAACCGATCAACGGTTGATATTTAGTGTGGGGGCTCACCCATTTGCCCTGTACGGGAAGAAGAATAGCCCCCGTAACCACCAGCTTTTGGTGGCTCCACCAATCCGCCACCACCGTGGAAAATTCACCGCTGCCACCAAATTCAAAATTTGACATAAATTTTTTGAAACGGTGCTGACAAAATTTATGGCACCATAATTTTTTTTTAAGCGGTGATTGTAAAGTCAATGAATGACATTAAATGGAATTTAGATATTTTGTTTATATGTAATAGAACAGAATTGTAATTTTTTTTAATTCATCATTGTTGAAAGCACAGCAGTGCGTTTGTTGAAAAAGACAGAGAAAGCAAAATTAAAATTTTACACAGCAGTGTAAGTTTTATGAAAAACACAGTGAGTTGTTTTGTTTGTAAAAACAATGGCAGTGAATAAAAATTCACACAGCAGTTTTTTTTTGAGACAGAAAGTTTTTTTTTGTTTTAGAACTGTGCTTAGAAGCAGTCCAGCAACAGTTGTGATCCCTCTGTGTAGAGGAAGAACTTGTAAACATTTTTATGGAATAAAATTTGTTTTATTGAGTTAGAAATTCAGTTTTCTGAGATTGAATTTATTTCTCTGTGTTGTGGAGGGAAAGTTTTAACTTCTTCATTTTTAATTCTGGAATTTGCAATATTCCAACAATAAAAGATTAAAATACAAGCACAAATACTAAAAAAAAAAAACTCTTAAATGTAAAATAATTT